>JABTTQ020000417.1:0-145649 GCA_016081115.2 Rehmannia glutinosa
GATGATAGATTCAAATATGTTTATATTGCTTTACATGCGTCAATTAAAGGATTCAGTGAGTGTTGTAGACCTGTTATTGTTGTTGATGGCACACACCTAAAGGGTAAGTTTAAAGGTGTGTTGTTTGTTGCGGTTACAAAAGACGGTAATGAACAAGTGTTTCCACTAGCATTTGGTGTGGCTGATAAGGAAAAGGACGAGTCATGGGAATGGTTTATGAAACAATTACGCAATACATATGGATGCCCTGAAAATTTACTCATTGTATCTGATCGTCATAAAAGTATTAAGAATGCAGTTGGCAGTGTATTTCCTGACGCTATGCATGGTATATGCACATATCACTTGAGGCAAAATATCAGAAATTATCGAGGCCAAGTGGTGATATTATACCAAAAGGCCGCGTACACTTATTCTCCTGAAAGATTCAAGAAGATAATGACCTTGATTCAAAATGCAAACGAAAAGGCCTACGATAAGTTGGTTAAGGCTGGAACGAAAAGGTGGGCACGTGAACGCTGTCCCGTTAGACTCTATGGGTTCATGACATCGAATGCGGTGGAGGTTCTTAATGCTAGGCTTGCGGTCGAGAAATTGCCAATTTGTTCGTTGCTTTCGATTCTATTCGAAACCTCATTCAGGAGTGGTTCCATGAGCATCAAATTGCAGCCCAAAACATGAACAATGAAGTCACCACAGATACAACTAAGAGATTGATGAAAGGTGCACCGGGCTGATAAGATGCACGTGTCACCTGTTAGTAGCCTAATTTATTCTGTGAAGGATGGGGTGCGTTCTTTTGTTGTAGATTTGGCAAAGAGAACGTGTACTTGTCGAGTGTTTCAACTTGATCTATTGTCGTGTCCACATGCGATTAAGGCAATCAGGTATATTTAAAGTCGTTTACTAAGTTACTAATTATTTCAGCTCTTAGATATACTTATATACATTTTCTGCTATTTATTTCAGTAAGGCAAATCAATCAGTCTACAGTTACGTGCACAACTACTACAAAACAGAAACATTGTGAAAACTTTATTCTCCAATCGTCATGCCCATTGAACATCCTAAGGACTGGAATGTGCCGGAAATGATACGACTTCAGGTTGTCAAGACACCTCTAAATCCTCGACAAGTCAAGCCGACCGAGGACTCGACGGATTCCGTCTAGTGGTCCATCTAGCAGCTCACAACGGTCCATAATATGTTCTAGATGTCGTCAAGAGGGTCACAATCGTTCTACATGTAATGTATTGCTTCCCATTTGGTATCCCATGCATTCTTCAGGTTTATCTGTTGACAATTTTCATTTATTTTAAATCAAAAGTATAAACATTTGAAAGTATGTTAAACGAACGTTAACTGAAATTAAAAACTTACAAAAAATAAACAATCCTGGATGTTCAGAGTGTCTGCTCTGACACCAGGGTGCAGCCGGACCCCGTCGTTCAATCTCCGAGCAAGGACCCCAAGATAAGGATCAATATGCTGAAAATATTTTGAACAACATGAGATTAAAACAACATGAGATTATTAATTGAAATGAAATGAAATAAATACTTAACAAAACTACTTACATTATTGGCTAGATCCTCGTTCACGTTCTCAATCTCCCGAAAGTACGCTTGGGGCTGATACCAAGGCGGAACTAGCCCTACATCTCGACTGCCAGACATCAAACAAATTTATTTAGTAAGGGAGTGAAATATTATTAAAGACAAACAAATATATACAGAACATACTCTGGGGCGGCAGAAATCTCCAAGTACCGAGAATACTGCTGACGGATCGATTTATGCCTCCTCTGCTCGTCTACGTCTACAAATGGAGACTGTAGGTACCTCGACGACATACGAATGCGACGGGTAGGACGTATATGAGCAACAAGAGTAATCCCTGTTGTCGTGTCCCCAGCTGCGGCTCCCGCTGCAACATCCCCCACAGACTCCGATATGCTCAACAACTACTGCCGGTGGAAGCTGTGGGGGTGCGGGTGTGCCATGCGGCGTACCACTAGGCACTGCCTGTGAAAAACCATCCACAACGGTAGGTAGCCTAATGTCCTGACAAATAGTATATGCAATTGAAGTACTATTAACATCATTTCCAAACCAACTTAAGTTTCGGATTAAATAGAAGATAAAATGCATAACATAAACATACCCCATACACAAAGTCGGATGTCTGAGCGGTATCTGTCTGCCCATGCACTCCATGAGTCCCATGGCTTGTGCGTAGAGATGGATCATCTGTGTCATGCTCAGAATCTTCAGGCTCGTGACTCGGCTCATGTCGCTTTCTCATGCAATACCCGATCAAATCAAATCGTGCCGCGCATCCAAGTACGACTCCATATCAGCTCGTAGATCAGCCCGTATGATCTCTCTCTGACGAACCAGTGCACGGTCAATCACCTGGCCTATGGCTGCCTCCACTAAATGTACGAATACCTGGGTAGACTGAGCCAAAGCTGGGTCAGATCGGAAAGTCGGTCCCTCAGGTCGCTGTGCACCAGGCTGTGATGAGGGACGAGGAGCCCCCGTCGGAGATGGAGCCGGTGGACATGGAGGTGGAGGTGGAGGAGGAGGTGGAGGTGGAGCAGAACGTCGAGGCGGGGATAGAGGCTGTGTATGGGGCTGTGTATGGGTCCTCTGCCTCTGACGTGCAGGACGACTCGGACGTGCAGGACGATCACTATCCTCAGCCTCACTATCATAATCAACATCATCTACACGTGTAAGCCGATCGGCCATCCGCCTCTTGGGCCGTCGAGCAAACGCCCGGGATCTGAAGCGACGCGTCTGGCCCGAACAAGCCTCCTACCAACAACATCAGGGTTAAGTGGGGCAACCTTATGGACCTGATCCACATGGATATACATCAATCCGTGTGACATGTCCATATCGATGCCCTGCATGTAAAGGAGTCGTAACTCCACCTCGGTGGTCGTTAGGTCTGCGCATATAAATCGTGTGGAAATCATAGGAAAAATTTAACTTAATTACGACGAAAATATTATCAATATTACTCGTATTATTTCGTAAAAAAATATTAAAATTACCTTGGGGCTGTCAAATAACGCCACTGCACTTAAGGTCCTCTTGGGGCATCTAACCCGTATGCCCCTAGGATAGCCATCCAACCCAGAGGCCTGGGCAAGGACCCGACCAAGAGAAGGAATAGCCTCAAATGCCCATAGCTGTATCAAACAAAAAACAAAACAAATAAGCAATGAACCTTATTAGAATATGAAATGCTCGTGTTAAAAGTGATACGTGTTTATATTATGTATATACCTGTATAGGGTAAGTAGGCATATATGTGGGCCGGACCTCTCTCTCGGGATCGGCGGGGTCGGATCCTTAATCAAGATAATCGAGGAGGCCCATACACGTAGGAGCCCCATGGGAATGCCCTAAATCCGGGGGCATCCTCAACCAAGGTCCACAACCATAATGGGACGGCACCCCGCGGATCGAAAGCTAACAGATACTTCGTGATGAATAAGATATATGCCATCTTCAGATTATACTTCGTGATAAATAAGATATATGCCATTCCTAAACTCGTCTAAATTGCCCGACTCAGTCAACTCCTTCTTGATATCCGCTATCAAGTGGTGCTTGGAGTATACATTCAGTTTTCCCCTCAAATTCTGTGCAGAACCCCATTTCCATCGCCAAATCTGTCAAAAAAACACAAAACACAAAACAGAGGTTAAGGCTTGCTGTCATGTATGTAACTCGAATTCGAGTTACATTTTTCTGTAACTCGAACTGTTCGAGTTACCCATTTAACTCGAATTCGAGTTACATGAAAAAGATAACTTGATTTCGAGTTACCTTTTTCATGTAACTCAAATTCGAGTTACATTTTTCTGTAACTCAAATTGTTCGAGTTACCCATTTAACTCGAATTCGAGTTACATGAAAAAGATAACTTGATTTCGAGTTACCTTTTTCATGTAACTCGAATTCGAGTTAGCCATGTAATCGATCGATTTTCGAGTTACATGGGTAACTCGAAAATTTTGAGTTACTGAAAAGGTAACTTGATTTCGAGTTACACATGTAACTCGAATTCGAGTTACCTTTTTCTGTACCTCGAACATTCGAGTTACCCATATAACTCGAAAATCGCAGTCCGTCTTCTTCTTCTTCTTCCCCTCTCTCACAATTTTCGCCATTAACAACATATGAAGCTCACCAAAACCCAACCCACCATCTAAAACCTACAATTTCTACAACAAATCCTAACCTAAAACACTTGTTGACAATTTAAAACAACAAAAATACATGAAATAGGAAATAGGGTTCGATTTTAAACAAGTAAAGGAAATAGGGTTCGTTACATACTTGAGAAGAAGTCGAAGCACCCTCCTCGCTCGTCGCCGTCGCCGTCATCTCTCCTTTCGCTGTGTCGCCGATTCGGTAGTTTTGGGGGAGAATTTTGGGGGATTTCGAGTGACAATTTCGAGTGAGACAATAGTATTTGGGAGAACTATTTAGGCTTAAACTACTAAAGGGTAGTTATGTTTTTCGCACCCCAAAATGGCTAAAAAAGATGTGTTTGAAAAACATGGCTAAAAAGGATTTTCAATTGGCCAAAAAGGCTAAAAAAACCGACTGTTAGTTATTCCCTCCTTTCTCTGAGTCTAACCATTTCCTAGACAGTTAGGCTTAATTTTTCTTTTTTAAAATAAAATCAGCATCTTAAACTTAGGGAGTGTTTGCAAAAACTTCTGCTTTTAGAAGAGTGATTTATTATAGTAAAACTAGAAGTAATTGAGAATCAGAAAGTTGGTAGTGTTTGAAAATAAAATCAAAAATTGAGAATGAGAAGTCGAGAGTGTTTGGTGAAAAAGTAGTAGAAGTGCTTATTTATTTGTAAATTCAAACTTGAAGCGACGAGAATCTAAAGCACCTCTCTCCTTGTTTTTAGATTTACGATTAAATGAAAGCTTAATCAAAAGCAGTAAGTTGGTACTTACAAACACTAAAAACTACTTTTTTAAGCAAAAAAACAAAAAGCACTTATTTAAAGTGTTTGCAAACACTCCCTTAATAAAGTGCTTCATAAATTTTTGAGGATGACAACTGACAAGTGATCGGATATAAAGGTATGTTTGCCGAAACTCGAGACCCAATTAGGGATATCAACTGTTAAGTTTGGGATATACTTATCAACAATTCAACACCGAGACATGCTCCGTATGGACGTGCCGGGTTATTATTATTTTTAAAATATTACAAAATATTTCCTAAAATCTCAATATTTCTTAAAAAAATCTAAATGTTTAAATATAATATTATATGAATATTTATATACACAAAAATTCCTGTCAAACCGTCTAACGGGTCTGACCTGTTAGACGGATCTGACCTGCGGATCTGGTCGCATTTCTGTAATATCAACAGTGGTGTTTTAGCATTTTTCAGGGACCACCAGTATTAATAGTCCTTCTGAAAAGTATTAGTCATCCTTCTAAAAAGTATTAGCAGTTCTTCTGAAATGTATTAGTAGTTCCCTGAAGAGTATTTTAGTATTTCTCATAAATATACTCCCGAAATATATTAGTAGTCCCTCAAAAAAGTATTAGTAGTTCCTTGAAAAAGTATTAGTAGTTCCCTGGAGAGTATTTTAGTAGTTTCCTTGAATATAATTAAATTTTTCTCTCGAAATGTATTAACAGTGCTTCTGAAAAGTATTAGCCGTCCTTCTAAAAAGTATTAGCAGTTCCCTGAAAAGTTTTTTAGTATTTCTCATGAATATACTCCCAAAATGTATTAGCAGTCCCTCAAAAAAGTATTAGTAGTTCCTCGAAAAAGTATTAGTAGTTCCCTGGAGAGTATTTTAGTAGTTTCTCTGAATATAATTAAATTTTTCTCCCGAAATGTATTAACTGTCCATCGTAAAAGTATTAGTAATTTCATAAAGAGTTTTTTAGTAATGCTCTGCAAAGTATTAATTTTTCTTATAAAATATATTAGTATTTCTTCACCTTACCCTACTCCTTATTTTTGCACTACTCTAGCTATTGAGCTATATTTACCTTCAAGATCCACTTTTTGCCACATTTAATTCATAACCTTTTTCTTCGCTTCATACAATTTTACTATTCTTTTTCTTAGTTAAATTTGTTCTTATTTATCACGGTAATGATGTGGATGATGGGATACAATGGCCTTGTATGGTTATGTTTCCATGGACCATTTCTAGTTTCTAGTGTTGGAAATTGAATTTTGAGAATTTATTGGTTTTCGTGTGAAAATTGGAAATATGTTTGGATGAGTGAATGAAATGAGTTTTATGTAGGTTTGGAAATGAGATTGTGTTTGGTTGAATAGTTTTGAAATATTATTTTATGTATATAATAATTTGAAAAGTTGATAATGGTTGAATATTTTAATTGGATATATAATATTATATTTGTAAGATTGTAGAGTGGTAGGTCCCATTAGGTAAAATAATTAAAAAATAATAATATTTTAAATGGATAGAGTTGGTAATGGTGGGTCCCATGTGTATAATTGGATGAAAAGAGGAGAATAATGATTGATGAGTGATGTAGGATATTGTATAGGGTTGGGAATTGAAATTATAGGTTTGAGATGTAGTTTTATGTGAAAAATGGAATGTGAAAATGATGATTTCCATTGGAAAATTTATAAATAAACATGATTCCAATTTTATGAATAGTTGGAAATTGGAAATAGGTTGTTGGAAACATAAACAAACAAGGCCAATGATTCCTGAGATTTCAATACCAATATTCAAGATCCCTTTACCGGACGAAAACTCCGGTCACTGATGCCAAGACCAGCCGCCACTGCCGGCGGCACAACAAACCCTCTCTGTTTCACGCGAACTGATCTTCTTGGCCTAAATCACCATCTTGGCAAGTACATCATTTTTTTTTTTATGTAAACATTTCATGGACTCTTTGATTATGCATGAATCAAGAATTCTTTTTTCCTGAACAGCAATAGTGGAGCAGAACAAGAGAGACAGCAGAAGCAATGACATACCCTTTTTTTTTTTTTTTTTTTTTTTTTTTTCGCGGATCCGGTCGGTGTCCGCAAGATGGGTAGAATATTTAGATTCGTCTAATAAATCTAGATCCGTTAGACGGTCTGACATGAGACTAGCTCATTTATATATATACATATACATTAAAATGAAAAATCATGTGTCATGTGGGACTTGATACGCTTCATGTGTGAGACCGTATCATCAACCTAAAACAATGAAGAGAACAAGCTGCATGACATAAACAGCAATTTCACAAAAAGTAAAGGCCACTTTATTATGATTTAGAGGCCCAAATGCTTAAAAATCGTGCCTACCCAATGCATATACATTCTTAAATTCCTAGCACTGTGGATTGATGTGCTTACCTAACTACACTATAGTTTTCTAAAGAAGCATAATTGCTACAGGCAAAACGAAAGGGCACCGGTCAAGGCTGAATCATGAATGGGTGGGATTGAGATTCATTTCACACATCAAACGTTCCAGTTTCAATATAACATTACATTACACTAGCTGTATAAATGCACATGTGATCCACCCAAAAACACATTTAGAAACCAATTATCAGATATTATAACTTTACAGCAAGTTTCTCTTTCAAAAGCAACACACTTAGAACTAGAAGCATCCAGAAATTATCAGATAATATAACAATACACTAGCTGTACTATTAAGCTAGTTCATATGGTGAAAAGAAGAACCAATGTTCACTTGTATCTCATGCTTGCAGCTGAGTTTTTTTACCTGATTTTGAATGCATACAATATGTGAATTTACAAACTTGAACCAATTTGAGGCGAGGAAAAAAGAGATTTGACCTTACAGTAGAAACAACTGTTCTATTGCTCCAATAAAGAATTAATTTAAAATCGGTCGCATTCTTCATAAGTATGGGGGTGTTGACTGCACACACAACTCAGTCTCATCCCCTTCATCATCATCCTCGTCTGCATCCACCCAGTTGCTTGGATGGCGTTGTGAAAAAGCATTTCCATTAATGTCTGCACCATCTAAGATACAAGAATGAAATGATAGTTCACTGAGCATAAACCAGAACCAAAAAGTGATTAAGAAACACGCGCATATTTACACCAACCTTGAGGCTGTCCAGGATTATCTGTTTCCATGGGATGGGAGCTATTGCTTTCGGTCAAGAAAAATTGAAAGCAAATATTGAGAAACTGTGGAATGAAAGCAATCACATTCTTACATTTATATACTACTTCCACTGAAGTTTAATTCATTTATAGTGGACTACCCACTCTAAGTACCTCTGCTTGATGCCACCCCTTACACCATGAATTGTGAAGCCAAAATAATTGTCGAGAGGGTAACTCAGTATATTTATGGGATAAAACCGTAACAAAAACTTAGCATTTAAGAAACCAATCATAATAGAGAAGTTGCTTCTAGGTTCAAGAGGTTCAAAAACATTATTCGACTGGTTAGTAAGGTTATGATCTTCAAATCTTAATCCCATAATTGTGATGACAATAAGATTCTAGTAGCAAGAAATATTTATATGGATACACGCGGCAAGCAGGCATGCCATCAGCATTCTTATCTGTAGAAATGTTCATGGCACCAATCCTTTGAATCGCCCTCTGCTCATTGGTATTTTGATTTCTTTCCCCAGGTACTTGTCTATCTTCGGCACCATTACCATCTTTTGCAGCACTTCCTGCATGTGGATGGAGTCATGAAACTCATGCATTTTCTACAGTCTTAACATTCTACCACATATGCTGATCTCACCTGAGAGTTCAGACCAAATTTTGGTGTGATCAGATGGATGCTCAGAAGTATTTCCTTTCGTCCCATGTTGCGCTGGGGCCCCAGTAGTGGTTGCTGGTGGGGGTGCAGAAGAATTTGCAGCATTGAGTTGTGACGCAAGCATGGTGGCAAGTACAAGGGTAGCATCAAAGTTTGCAGAGGAGCCATCATCTAAGCCGAATTTTGGTGCCATTAGAATTGGCCTGTTTCACAAGAATGGTATTCATATTTGATTACCACAAAATAAAATGTCAAACAATAAACTGATTCAGAAAATGAGACAACGATAAAACTCAGTTAAGTTGGAGACATGAACACAAAAACCATGTAACATGAGCTGAATTTTTGTGATAGAGGCAGCAGTAAACACTAAACAGTGTCTTGCTACCTCTTTTGTTGTTTATTTTACGATTCTTTTAGCTCCTTTTGTAATTTCTAAAACTTGAATATACAAACTGGCACATGTACAAAAGAAGCCACAATTAACCTATCGGTTGTCATACATCTCGCAAATACAATTTTACTTATCCCCATTAGAAGTGAGCTTCACATATAAACAAGAAAAAGGGAAAAAAGACTGTCAAATATATAGCTAACTCAGTGGAAGAAAACGACTCTTACTCTCCAGCTTTATCAAAATACAAATGTACATCAACTTCACATCCCTCGCAGAATGAAAGAAATGCCTGGAACAAGAGGAAAAAATAAAAGAAAATAAGTGCTGCAGACTATTTAGACAAATAACAATAAATAATCTCAAAATTAGACAAAGGGACTTTTAAAAGCTTCATTTTTAGAAACTGATTTGACAGTAATGGAGGTCGAGCAACAAAGGCATGACTGTGGAGGCTAGTAGCCGAATATGAAATCAGCTCACCAAGAAACAAAGAAGGGAACATATGTTAGTAGATCAATGCATCACCTTAAGCTCCTTCACTCCGAATGTCACATCTACAGGATCACGAGAGTGAGTATACTGCACAAACTCTTCGGTAGGATCTATCCACAGCTGAGTGTGTAGTGATGAATCATTTTCTGGAATTAGGAGATTGAAACTAAACTTTAGCTGTAAACTGAGCCTGGAGGAAAATAATTACACATTTGCCTAGTTTACCTTTGGTTGGGTCTATGTAACTTCTAAGTTCAACAGCTTTTCCCCCAATTTGATCAGCAGCATCTGGAGGCAAGGCAGATGGTTGGGTTGCAATGATTGTAATCTCTTGAAGGCTTGACTGGAAGTTAGCTAGTAATCTGTTAAGATCACGAGGCCTTACTACAAAGCTGCTGGGAAGCTTTCTCCGATCAAGTGATAGATGCTGTATATCAGGTTCAATATTGCAAGTAATCCAATAGGCTTTTCTCATACCTGTAAAAATGATAAAAAGCAGTAAGAGGCATAACAGATGGGAGCATGGCTGTATTTATATGGGTCGTATGTCACGTAAAGACATCGCAAAGCATAATCAGTGGATAAATAATTACATACTTGTAAGAATGGTCAAAGCTTGAGATATATGGAAATGAATACTAGACCCTTTTGGATACGACTTTTTTGGTTTCTTTTTTTCTTTTCATGTTATTAATATTTGAAGAAAATAATAAGCAACTCATGTATTCATATCGAAACAGTGTTGAACACATTTGTTCAAGAATTGCATGAGAAATATATGATATTTTGACTTATTTTGTTTCCATCCACAACCAAAGGGATGTTGTATATGTGTCTGACAGTGAATGAAATTTCTTGTTCTTGCAGCTTTGCGTGGACAGATGCAAAGCTTTATTGAGAGTGTACATGTTCTCATTTGTCACATTTAGCTTGGTTATTGTTATATTAGAACTTATGAAAGCACTATGAATTCACAATTTATATTAAATGTAGTGCACCATCATAGGCAGCAGTTCAGCTTTAGTACACATGTTCTGCAATTGCAATAGTCCTTACAAATGAGTTGCGTCGAATGAAAGTACACGAGACGTAAGTCACTCATGAAAGCAAGCTTCCAATTTCAGTAAATGATATGCATACAGTTAAATTGATGCTGTAATAATTGATTATTACTATACAGATTACGATAGAATTAAAAATTGATGACTATGGAGTACAGTCAGCATGTTACAGTTTATGGCAGAAACTCAGTTAAACATTATAGCATTCATTTACATTAGCTGGATTTCACGAATGTATTTTACTCAAGATATTTTCTGTTAATTACCAACCTTTATAAAATGTTCATTTTACTGACTAGTCAAGAAGGGAGTCTAGAATTTTACTAGGTTGAGTCATATGCCTCTGTATAAACCATTTAATAAATGTTTAATCTCCTAATTTTCATCTTCACAGCTATTTTGGGAGTTGTTCCACTGATCAACTAAGAGACTTGTATCGTTTGAGAATTTGCATGCACCTCTCTACATATGATTCCTCTACCATCAACATATATAAATTCCAGTAAAATATACAAATTTCTCTGCATAAAAGTTAATTATGCAGTAAAACTGAGCCAGGTGGCTTGGAACAAGTACAAGATGAAGCAAAAGGGTTTTATACCATTAAAACAGTCCAACGTCCACCGAACCTTTGATGCATCAGAATCCGCCAACAGCACGCTTAAATGATCTATACTAGCAATTGGGGTTCTTAAAACTGAACAGATGGCCTGCTTAAACAACATTAGCATATTATTAACCTATGTAAACAATTAAAAGAAATCCTCAGACGCATAAGTTTCTAATAAAAGGTATACCTTCAATAGCACGCTGCATTGCACCTGGGCATCAGATACTGTATATACATCAAAGAAATCTGGCTTGAATGTTATGGATTGATAGGCTGACCTTGATGAATTAAGGGTGTGAAGCGAGAACTGCCATCCAGAAAAGGAAACAAAATGAACAAGATAAAAATAAAGATTCTTGTCAAGTCCAACATTTTTCAATACAATTATACTAATCAGATTATAACTCCATCGTCAATAGTCATTTTATATTGCTTATGCATCAAATTAAAATTAACCCAATTATTATTAATGAAAATGACAGAAAAAAAGGACAATAACTATGTTCACTCCACATTACTCGTGGCATCCCAAAATCCAGATAGGATCCACAAAATCAGGCTCATTACACTGGAATTGATGAAAAACCAATTCAAATTAAACGGCCTCCGCCCAATTGATATTCCGAAGCTTCAATTCCTTGACACCGAGGTCTGTTATGGATCACCAACTATTGATTTGGGCAAGCCAAAACCCTTCAAACCCTAATTATTTTAGGTACATTAATTTGGACTACTAAGAGAAAAAAAGCTGTAGCTGGTCATTTCCAGTATTTGAGGTTATCCCGACAAGAAATTAACCCACGATTAATTATTGCAACAAAAATTTGAAAATTACTTGAATAACACCAACAACAGAGAACAAACAAACAACTGGAACCTGAGAAGGAGAGGACTGAAAAACGAGCTCGTTGCCGATGCGAGAGAGGCAGGTTATGGAGCGAGCGAAGGTTTTGAGTGCATTTCCACTCAGACTGAACTCCATCTTCTTTTTCTTCCTTCTGCTACTACAGAGCTTACTGGTGTTGGGGATAATATGGCGGGAAGAAAATCAAAAGGGGCACTATTTGCAACCTTTTCTTTATATATAAACACACCCTTTTACTATTTACTCAAAAAAAAAAAAAAAAAACACACCCTTTTACTATATGAGTGGCGCTATTTACACCCCAAAATTGACGAATACATTCGTCTCGATATAATTACAAAAATAACATTCATTTAAAAGACTATATTATCCTTACTAATAAAGGCAGAGCCTCATGGTATGACGTGGGGCTTTAGCTCCCCAATTTTTTGACAAAAATTCTTATTCAAATATTAATTTTTGTATATATATATTTTATTCAAATATTAATTTTTGTATGTAAATTTTTATGTATGTATATATATTTTTGTATAATATATATATATATTATTCAAATATTAATTTTTGTATGTAAATTTTTATGTTTTTTTATTATTTTAGCCCCCCAATATTAATTAACTCCTCCAAACTTCAATGCCGAGCTCCGACCCTGCTTACTTAAAGAATAAGTTCTAAGGGTCATCTTCAATCCATGACTGGTGTGAAAATCACACCAAATTTGATGTTTTGATGTAATTCTTCAAAAATCATCTCCAACTCATTACATCAAATCTTACACCAAATGAGTATTTTAATATTTTCTTTTTATTTTGGAATAACAAATAAAATTTATTTATGCAATTATTTCTTTTGCTTGTATTTTATTACTAATTAATGTAACTAAACAAAAACTTACATTTAAATAATATTACTTAATTAATTATATTACAAAATAAATATTACAACTAATATCACAATAAATAAAAATACTAAATTTCAAAATAAATAATAAATGACTTTGATGCTCTTCTAATTAAATTGTTATTTTGTTTCTTAATTACTATAGTTTATAGAAAATTTTAAGTTTAAATTATTGGTAAATATTAACTATTGTTAGTTATTATAATTGTTCATCCAAAATAATAACTATGTACAAAATTTAAATAACTAAAATCATGTTACAAATGAATTATATATCAAATGTAGGATACAATTGGAATTTAAGTTTGAAATATAAGAAATTGGAGGGCAAATAGGGAATATTTGTATTGCAATAAATTTGGTGGGAGGTTTAGAGTTGGGTTGGAGAGAGTTTCTTTACATATGGAATATAGAGTTGGGTTGGAGATAGCCTAAATACACTCACATTCTTCTTCTTCTTGAATAAAGTTGAAACTTTTTTCTATAAACCCTAGATTTTTCCAACACTCAATTGTTGCAGATATGGACAACAAAGAATTCATATCCCCAAATAATGAAAATATATTCTTTATTTACAGCTTAAAGTATGTTATTTCTCAAATTTTCAAGTTGAAAAATATCGTCGGTAATAGCAGTGCGACACTAGGCATAGTCACACACTATAACAAAATCCATCGTGCCATGTGGCATGATAGCCAAAAATTCATCAACTATTGTACCACCATCGTGCCACATGACACGATGGCAAATAATCTGTTTTGCATATTTTTGTGTATGTTTTGTGTGATGATTTATACATATTTTGGCGTATTTTATTTGCATTTGCATATTCTAGTTTTATGTTGGGTTATTTTGTTGATTTTCTAGGATTTGGTGGAAAAAAACAAGTTTCGAGCAAGAATCGCCAAAAAAGCCATTTTCACAGAATCGCAACGATTGGCATCTTCGTATTTGGAACATAACTTTTTCATCAGACGTTATACTGGCCCGATTCTTATGCCATTAGAAAGATGAGAAAGAATTCTACAATTTCTATTTCTGTTACTAAATTCAAAAGAAGACGTTTGAAAGGGTTAAAATCATGTGATGAGATTTCGGAAATGACATGTCTTAGTATTTTGGCCATAACTCTCTCTAGAAAATTGATATTGAGGTTATTCAAGTGGTTAAGAAAAGCTAAGAGATAGAGCTACAATTCACAAGAGACACCGAGAGCAAATTCCTACGTTTCGAGGATGCGCGGACGCGCAAAAAATGTATGGACACACACGGTGGCCGGCAAGAACATATTTCTTTGCCGGGCACAAAAGAGTGCGCGCTGCACCGTGCGTGTGGGCGTGCCTTTTATGAGGCAATCGAGTCAATTGATCGAGGCCCAAAAAAAATAATAAAATTTTTGGGGCCCAATTATTTTTGATATTTTATATATACATATATAATAAATAGAAAATTAAAAAAGAAACTTCCAAATGTTAAAAATCATAATATTAAATTATTTTATGGGCCCAAAATTGTTAATATGTTTATAATTTAATGACAAATTTTTTAGAAAAGTATTTTATAATGTTGATTGATAATTGAATGAGAATTTGAATCTCTAACCCATTGCATATTTTGATATTCATCTATGTATGTTTTTTTTATTTTATTTGTTCTTTTTGATAGATGAGATATGAATTGTTGCTTAATTCTTTAATTTCTATTTTCCTTTTTCAGATCATCATGTCTCCCAAATGCATGTATGGACACTAAAAGGGAAAAAATAGAGTATGGACAGAAAAATTAATCCAAAGTCAAGTGGGTGATATCAAATAAATTTTTTACTTCCAAAAAAAGAGCAGACGTAGATAGTTTAAATACAAATAAATTTTTGATGGATAAAGTTCAGGACAGTAATTGCCATATTATTCTAACTAATTTTGTACATTATACAAAGTTCATTTTTTTAGTTTCATCTTGTCTTTAAACTCGTAGAAAATGGCCAAGTTTAAAGTTTGACTCATGCCAAAAAATTGCTAGGCACGGCCATGCGTGCGTGGGCACGCACGGCAACTTGTTGAACACGAAATTCACGATTTTTATTCGTTTTTGGCTCTTCCACCTTGCATAGGACTCTAGGCTCATAAATAAGACTTGGGGAGCCCATATTTTCTAGCACCTTTACTTCTTTGCACTTTTAGACTTTAGTTTTTGATATTTTTCTCTTCCATTCAATATTGGGATTGCTTGGGTTCTTCCCATTGAAGTTATTTTTGCGGCTTAATCAAAGCGTAATATTTCTTCGTCTCTTTTGTCTGATTTCAATTGTTGGGTGATTATTATTGTTGCATGATAATGTTTATGATTGTTTTCTTTCCTTCAATTGAGATTATGACCCCATCCCCAAGCATGAACTAATTTTCTTGTTCTAGGATTATGATGATTTGATTCAAACAAACAACCATGAGTATTGACTAATTGATTTGCTTTCCTGAATGAATTGCTTTATTTGATAATTGATTGTCTGATCAACTTTTGATTGTTTTGAGGGAATAACTGAGATCAAGAGAAGATATTATTCCTGGACTAAATTTATTCAGGGGGTTAGATATGAATTATAGATGTATTATCTAACTTTGGCTTAATGAAAATAGCAAATTATGTTGGGATAGCCCAAATATATGAATACGTGAGTTGTCAGGTCTAGGCCTTATTATTACATGTTTGTTATATTTGTTAACCGCATGATCAATTAGTTGATATTCTGCTTGCGAGTTTAATGAGATGATCCCAAAATCCTAGACTTTCATTCATATAGTTTTTCATCAAATTTAATCGTGTTTAGTTTTAATTAGTCTTTTACTCGTTTTTCTTAGTTAAATAAAATCACAAAGCTTGTTAGAGTGTTTAGGATTTACTTTCTGTTGATTTTGTTGCATAATATTATTTGTCGGCTAAGTCTTCCTTGAGAGATGACTTATGGTTAACTTGCTACCTACCATTTGATCTAGTTCTCTTGCTTAGCGGTCGAACAAAATTTTGGTGCCGTTGCTGGGGAAGGCTTTAGGCTTAGTAATTATTGTGTTTATTTTTCGTGTTTCTAGATTAGGATTTTTTTGTTCGTTTATAGTTTAGGTTTCTTTCACCAGTTGTGTTTGATCTATTTTTCTAGTGTTGTTTATACAAGCACCAGGAATGACACCTAATAAAGAGCAACCACCACGACTCACGTTAGAAGAGAGCTTGATTTCTTTTATTCAAGTTAGTCTGCAAACGCAAGAGTGGAATAACAGACGGTTTGAATCCTTCGAAGCCTCTTTTAAAAGAATTGAGACTCAAGTCGGCCAATTGACTACACAAGTTGGTGAGATAGCTCGATATTTCGTTAAAAAGGACACATTACCTAGTCAACCAACACAAGCTCAAGCCATCACTAATCTTGAAATTGATGAGAATTATGATAATAAAATTGAGTTTCTATATTCTACTGTCTCGTCTAACCCCACAGGTTTTGCTAAAGCGAAAAAGAAAGAAGATGCAAGCGAAGCAAGAACGGATAAAGAGGCAAGTAAGCGATCGTCCTTATACAAAATTTCCCTACAAACCTTCTACTCCATCCCCAAATATGAACTAATTTTCTTGTTCTAGGATTAAGAATGATTTGATTCAAACAAATAAGCATGACTATTGACTAATTGATTTGCTTTTCTGAATGAATTGCTTTATTTGATAATTGATTGTATGATCAACTTTTGATTATTTTGAGGGAATAATTGAGATCGAGAGAAGATATTATTCCTGGACTAAATTTATTCAGGGGGTTAGATATGAATCAGAGATGTATTATCTAACTTTGGCTTAATGAAAATAGCAAATTATGTTGGGATAGCCCTAATCTGTAAATACGTGAGTTATCAGATCTATGTCTTATTGTTACATATTTGTTATATTTGTTAACCGCATGATCAATTAGTTGATATTCTGCTTGCGAGTTTGATTAGATGATTCCGAAATCCTAGACTTTCATTCATATCATTTTTCGGCAAGTTTAATCGTGTTTAGTTTTAATTAGTCTTTTTACTCATTTTTCTTAGTTAATTAAAATCACAAATCTTGTTAGAGTGTTTAGGATTTACTTTCTGTTAATTGTGTTGTATAATAATTATTTGCCGGCTAAGTCTTCCTTGAGAGACGACTTGTGGTTAACTTGTTACCCTATAATTGATCTCGTTCTCTTGCGAGGATTGTTAGACTTTTATAAGTGTTTAGCGGTCGAACAAAATTTCGGCGCCGTTGCAAGGGATGGATTAACCTTATGTATTACTCTATATATAAACAACTAAATTTAGGGAAATTGAAGTCCACCAAATCATGTTTACAACTTGCTGATATGTCACTTAGGTATCCTAAAGGTATTATTGAAGATATTTTGATCCAAGTTGGTCGTCTTAAAATTCTCATTGATTTTGTTGTCTTGGATATAGGGAAGGATACAAGTCATATTAAGGATCATACTATTTTGTTGGGTAGATCATTCATGGCTACCATCAACACCTTGATTGATGTAAAATATAGAAAACTAAGTATGAATGTTTTGGGAAAAACTATGACATTTTCAATTTTCGATATAGCTCATGGTCCTACTTGTGCTTTGCTTGATAATTTTATTGTTGACTCTGCCGATTCTGCTGTGAAAGATATCTTATAGCAGGAACATATTGAAATTCAGTCAGATAAAAATCCCAAGGTAGTAAAAAAGATATTGCTCGATTACCCGCCATGATTTTCTTAGTTGATATCGTCAAGCTAATGACGTTAAAAGAACGCTTTTTGGGAAGCAACCCAAGCATTTTTCCCTTTGTGTGATTTTGCATGTGGTGTTTTTGTGCATGTTAGTTTGATTATTTTTATATTTTTTAGTTTGTATGTGGTATTTTGTTTTCCCTTCACATGGGTTTTGCAGGATTGACAGTTCACGTGATTGCTTTAACCGTTTGCCGATTACAGCATTTTCCAGGGACGTCTTTCTTTCCTTCTATTTTATTTTTTTTACGCATTGAGGTCATTGCATGATTTATGTGTGGGGGAAGGATTATCATTATATATGTTTTATGGTTGCATGTGGTTAGTTCACTAGCCTTATAATTGTTACAAGCCTTATAATTGTGTTGGTGAACTGGCTAGAAATATGTGCCAA
The DNA here is from genome assembly GCA_016081115.2 of Rehmannia glutinosa. NCBI lineage: Eukaryota > Viridiplantae > Streptophyta > Magnoliopsida > Lamiales > Orobanchaceae > Rehmannia > Rehmannia glutinosa. Next base: position 18,307 of record JABTTQ020000417.1, read on the forward strand.
AATTTATTTTTTGATTATGAAATTACACCGCGAACTTGATGCGTAGGATTTGGCTAGAATTGTGAATTGGCCATTTTGGTAGACAAGTTCGACGAGGGTTAAATGATAACCTAGGTTGTGGGGCTTGAATTGTGAGGTTCCGTGATGTGAATTAAGTTAAAACCCTGTTTTAATTAATGTTTACACAAGATTGCTAGCTTTGCCCAAAAAAAAAATCAAAAAAAAGAAAGAAAACCAAATAAAAGAGCAATTGAGATTACACTCCTCTGTTTGTTGCTGCTTAGTAACTGGGAGCATTCATGAGCCCCATGTTTGTCTTTTACGTAAAACGGTGGCACACACATGAGTATGGGAAACCACCCTAGGAGCCTTTGGAGAAAATCCAAAGTTTACACCTAGTGGAGGACATCTCGAAGTTCTCGCAAAAAAACAAAAGAAGAAAAAACAAAAGAAGAAAAAAATATGAGAAAAAAGAAGAAAAAAAAGAATAATAATTTTGGGGCTAGCGATTGAGTGGTTTGTTATGTGTAATGGGGTTATAACTTATAAAACGGATTTGAAACTTAGCAAGGATGGCCGGACACCTTTGTTAATTTTTTTAACCTTAGTCGGGTGAGTCTATAGTGGAGGTTGAGAATCATATCATGTTGGATCCGAGGTGGATAGAACATGGTTTTATGGATTAATTGAATTTTAAATTATACTTGATATTTTTTATTGGGTCTAAAGGCGCAAATATTTGATTAAGGACTGACATGATTCTTATGTCATTAGAAAGATGAGAGAGAGTTCTACAATGTCTGTTTCTGGTACTAAATGCAAATGAAGACTTTTAAAATCATGTGAAAGTGGAAATCAAGTGATGAGATTTTGGAAATGACATGTCTAAGTATTTTGGCCATAACTCTCTCTAGAAAATTGATATTGAGGTTATTCAAGTGGCTATGGAAAGCTAAGAGATAGAGCTACAATTCATAAGAAGATACCGAGAGCCACTTTTAACGTTTCGAGGATGCGTGGACGCGTAAAAATGGCTGGCAGCAGCAGCGCTGCTGAGGCGCAAGAATGCGCGGGCGTGCATGACGACTTGTTAAACACAAAATTCGCGATTTTTATTCATTTTTGGCTCTTCCACCTTATGTAGGACTCTAGGCCTATAAATAAGACTTGGGAGCCCATATTTTCGAACATCTTTACTTCTTAGCACTTTTAAACTTTAGTTTTTGATATTTTTCTCTTCCATCCAACATTGGGATTGCTTGGGTTCTTCCCGAAGTTATTTGTGTGGTTTAATCAAAGCGTAATATTTCTTCATTTCTTTTATCTAATTTCAATTGTTGGGTGATTATTATTGTTGCATGATAATGTTTATGATTGTTTTCTTTCCTTCAATTGAGATTATGACCCCATCCCCAAGCATGAACTAATTTCCTTGTTCTAGGATTAGGATGATTTGATTCAAACAAATAAGCATGAGTATTGACTATTGATTTGTTTTCCTGAATGAATTGCTTTATTTGATAATTAATTGTCTGATCAAATTTTGATTGTTTTGAGAGAATAATTGAGATCAAGAGAAGATATTATTCCTGGACTAAATTTATTCAGGGGGTTAGATGTGAATCATAGATGTATTATCTAACTTTGGCTTAATGAAAATAACAAATTATATTGGGATAACCCTAATCTGTGAATACGTGAATTATCAGATCTAGGCCTTATTGTTACATGTTTGTTATATTTGTTAACCGCATGATCAATTAGTTGATATTCTGCTTGCGAGTTTGATGAGATGATTCCGAAATCCTAGACTTTCATTCATATCGTTTTTCGTCAAATTTAAACGTGTTTAGTTTTAATTAGTCTTTTTACTCATTTTTATTATTTAATTAAAATCATGAATCTTGTTAGAGTGTTTAGGATTTACTTTATGTTAATTGTGTTGCATAATAATTATTTGTCGACTAAGTCTTCCTTGAGAGATGACTTGTGGTAAACTTGCTACCCTGCAATGGATCTCGTTCCCTAGCTAGGATTGTTAGACTTTATAGGTGTTTAGCGGTCAAACACAATCCATTGTGCCATCATGCCATGTGGCACGATGGCCAAAAATTCATCATCCATCATGCCATCGTTCCATGTGGCACGATGGCAAAAATGCCACCATGCCATCATGTAACGTGGCATGATGGCAGAAAACCTATCGTGTCATCGTGCCATCCAGGGTTTTTTGTGCCATCGTGCCTTCTGTCGTCTTCTTCCCCAACATAATCAGTCAAAATATATACAAACTTACATAAACAATCCCAAAAATTATCCAACAATTACCCATTAAATTTCACTTAATTAATACCGAAATTGATGGTGGTGGTGGCACATTATCATTCACATCCTCTATCAACAGTCTTCTTCTCCGGTAAGTGACCAAGTCTCGAACCATTGGTAAATTTTCACATAGTTGTGGGTGTATTTAGTATCTGGGGGGGCAGTCAGGTCAACTATCTATATCATGAAATGAAGTTTTGACAATACTTTTCAAAATGATATTACAAACCATTGTTTCTCATTGATTAAAAAAGTACCTATATACATCGGTTTTTAAAACTATTGTTAAATTTATTGTAAACTTTGTTGTAGACCCAAAAATCTGTTGTCTCTAAATAAAAATGGAGCTAATGGACAACACTTATAAAAATTGTTGTCGTAGACCAGAAAGAATTGTTATCTTTAACGAAAAAAAACTGCTATAAACAACAACATTGTGAAAATAGTTTTTTAATTCTTCAAAGACAACAATTCACCCAAAAGCCGTTGTCTTTTGAGTTATGTTGTTCAACATTTTCTTGTAGTGTACGAATGTGAAATGCCAAAAGAACCACTATAGTATGCGTGTATTATAAATATGGTCTGGGGCATAGTGTTAATAAATTATAATCTTTCAAAATTTTTCCCTTTCATATTATTTTATAGACTTCCGTTAAATATTGCGTTAGCTTTTGTAATTATTGACAATCATATATTAGGTTATACATTGAAGCATATTGGAAATTTCTATATTACGAGGAAGCTCTTAACTCTTTATGATAATTTTCCTGTATAGCTAGAGAAATCTTGAACCACGATTCTTATTTAATAATGTTGACCTAGGTCGTAATAACCGTATCCTCTAGTGAGATTCGTGTATAGGTAAAACGAATAAAAGAAGTTATGAAACGATGAGAAACAATCAACTACAATTTAATTATATGGGATATCGTTATTAAGTTTTATAACGTGATTGACTACGGTAAATCCACGTTCTGGATTTTGCAGCCTCCATTTATGAAAATAACCATGATGGAAAATTTGGTTTTGTGTGAGAAAGAAGTAAATTTTGATCCTATAAATAGCCCCTTGTATCCATGGATAAAACCGCAAGTTATTTTCTATTGTTTCTTGTTGTTCCAATCTTTTATTCAATAATGAGTTCTTGTGTCGAACAACTCAAAGACCATAAGGATGATACTCAAGCACATGCAAAACAAAAACACATGATAATGTCATTCATTTTTTTTTCGAGAAATAGATGCCCATCATTTAGATTGCGATTTTAAGTTATTTTTGTTGTTTCTTTTATGGAGTACTCTTTTTCCTATCAAAGGTGTTTCCCATTGGGTTTTACTTTGATAGGTTTTAACAAGACCCCTATTTTAAAGCTAGTTACTTGGCTTGTAAGCAGTGCATAACATTTTCCTTTTTAATGATATTTCACATTTATTCAAAAAAGGTTAGAACAACTCAACAAGGAAGGGAAAAGGTTGACAAAATGTGAACATGGTGAAGATAGAAAATGAGACCAATTGAGGTCACTTTTTCTAAGTATCATGTTGGCTTATTTAAGAAAGCTAGCGAGCTACACATTCTTTGTGGTGCTGAAACTGTTGTCGTTGTTTTCTCCCCTAGAAAAAAGGCCCATTCCTTCGGCCACCCTAATGTTGAGACAATTTCAATTAGATTTCTCAATGAAAATGTTCCATCAATTTCATGACAATTTTTACTATGGTTTTCACATTTTGCCTACCTTTTCCCTTCCTTGTTGAGTTGTTCTGACCTTTTTTGAATAAATGTGAAATATTATTAAAATAGAAAATGTTGTGCACTGCTTAACAAACCAAGCAACTAGCTTTAAAATAGGGGTCTTGTTAAAACCTATAAAAGTAAAGCCCAATGAAAAAAAAACCTTTGATAGAAAAAAGAGTACTCCCTAAAAGAAACAACAAAAATAACTTAAAATCGCAATCTAAATGATGGACATCTATTTCTAGAAAATTTTCGAATGACACTGTCATGTGTTTTTTTTGCACTTGCTTGAGTATCATCCTAATTGTGCTGAGTTGTTCTGACCTGAAGAACTCGTTGTTGAATAAAAGATTGGAACAACAAGAAACAATAGAAAATAACTTGTGGTTTTATCCATGTATACAAAGGGCTATTTATAGGATCAAAATTCACTTCTTTCTCACACAAAACCAAATTTTTCATCATGGTTTTTTTCATAAATGGATGTTGTAAAATCCAGAACGTGGATTTACCGTAGTCTATCACGTTATAAAACTTAATAATGATATCCCATATAATTAAATTATAGTTGATTGTTTCTCATTGTTTCATAACTTCTTTTATTCGTTTTACCTATAAACGAATCTTACTAGAGAATACAACTATTACGACCTAGGTCAACATTATTAAATAAGAATTGTGGTTCAAGATTTCTCTAGCTATACAGGAAAATTATCATAATGAGTTAAGAGCTTCCTCGTAATATAGAAATTTCCAATGTGCTACAACGTATAACCTAATATATGATTGTCAATAATTGCAAAAGCTAACACAATATTTAACGGAAGTTCATAAAATAATATGAAAGGGCAAATTTTTGAAAGATTATAATTTACTAACACTAGTCCTAGACCATATTTATAATACACGCATACTATAGTGGTTCTTTTGGCATGTCACATTCATACACTACAAGAAAATGTGAACAACACAACCTAAAAGACAACGGTTTTTGGGTAAATTGTTGTCTTTGAAGTATTAAACAACAAATTTCACAAAGTTGTTGTTTATAGCAACTTTTTATGTTAAAGATAACAATTCTTTCTATTGTAAAACAACAATTTTTATAAGTGTTATCCATTAGCTCCATTTTTATTTAGAGACAATAGATTTTTCGGGTCTACAACAAAGTTTACAATAAATTTAACAATAGTTTTAAAAACCGATGTATATAATCACTTTTTTTTATCAATTAGAAACAATGGTTTGTAATATCATTGTGAAAAGTATTGTCAAATCTTCATTTCATGATATATATATAGTTGACGTGACTGGCACCTTGAATTAGTTTAGAAACTTTAGCGTATTGTTAAAGGTGCCGAGAAATGTGATTTGTTCAATAATATTTAATGTTTTAAAAAAAGAAAAAGAGCAAACCAAATTTGTCTTCCACCAACGTAGCCTCTAATGTCACTTGCAAATAGCACCCGACTGCTCGACCCCTTCACTATCTCAAATATACGACCCCTTGACTGAGTTGTTGGTGAGTTTTTCCCATTCACCAAAATCCACAATTTTCAAAACCATAATTTGGGCTTTGAACAAGAAAAGCATGTTGCTTGGCGATTTTTGTCTGATCTTGTGTGTGTTTTTCATTTTCTTCGTTTAGATTTTTCACCGTTATGTTTAATTTGTTCAACAAAAATGATTATTAAGTTAGGAGTTTGGGATATGTGTAGGTCCCAAGGGGTGTGAGTGTAAGGTTTAGAAGGGGTTGAATAAACCTTACCAAATTTTCGATTTAGTCCTTTTAAGAGTTGAGTTGATACTACACAACTGTGTCTAGGTGGAATGACCAATTTAGTTAATCAAGAGAGTTAGTCACTCAACGGACTCGGCGAGGTGTCGATAGAATAACTCGGCTATTAAGACTGAATTAGCTCAACTGTGGTTTGTTTTATTGGAAGACTTAACACCCTTAAGTTTGGTTTAGTAGAGATTTAAAGCTTGATTTAGTACTTAGAAATTATCTAATGGATAGCAAATATGTCGTGAAATTAAACAAATATGATGCGAGAATTTAAGTCTTTGAAATGTAAATGACACGATAAGTTTTTATAGAGGTTCGAAGATGGGGTAATTCTTCTACTCCTCTCTTCTCCAACTCATGGAGGAATCCACTAGGTATTGATCGGTATACAAAGTGGTAGCAGTCCGGATACAAGTCATGATCACTCGGATGACTTGATCCTTTGGGACTCGATCCGGAGACGCCTTGATCACTCGGTGGCTTCTCGTGCGACTCGGCCTTCTTCACAGGCGGTGCGCTTTGCTACTATAGCCCACTTGCTTAAGCTCTTTGGATTTGATCACGAAGCCCTCCAAAAGCTCAAGACTTGGTTCAACCTTGAACCTTCCTACAATCCTTCGTGGAATGTAGACCCCTTGATGCTTGAATTTCCTCTTCAACCGATTGAAGTTATCTTTCCTTCACGGTGAGTGTTGGATTGATGTTCTTCGTAGTGTAGGCTTGAGGATTGAGCGTTTAATAACTTGAGAATATTTCAGGTTACAAAATATTTCTTTCTTGCTTGTATGGTTAAGGTAACCTCTGTAACCTTCGTAACCTTTTCTCGAGTTATTCCTCGGCCATTTATAGTGATCTTTCAAAATCTGCTCGTTGAAGAGATAGCTTATTTTTGAAAGTCACTTGTGGTTGTTGGCTTGTCTTGTTGCGATCCTTGGAATTGCCATTTCCTTGTATGAATTGTTCTTGACTTTTCGAGAGTTCGACACGGTGTAGTGCTTCCCATTGGTTTATTCCTTTTGCACGCTTCGGGGTGAGCACTTCGAGAAAGGTAGCATGGAGATATTACTTGTTTAAGTAATTCTCTTGATTTCTCGGCTGAGATCTTTTGATTATCTCGACTTGACCGCATTTCATTGTTTTCCCCAGGTGACTTAGAGACAGACTTCCAATCATTGGATAACTCTTTGTCACTTCAACTTTGAGACTTAGCTTTTTTGAGTTGACTTGACCGATACTCCACTCACCGTATCTCATTTGCTCCTTGATTGAGTTCCCATCTTCTCTTCTTTGCCATACTCAATTTGTCTTGCAAATGAGTCTTCCTTCTAGTCTCTAGTTGTCTTCTTGCATGTTTGGGCATACCGACTTAACTCGGCTTGACCAGCCCTATTTATTACAATGCGATTTACAACAAAAATTGGGGTGCCAACTTCCTATTCTAAGTTTTACATGGCATTCATCAAAATCTAAACAATAAATTTCCCAACAATTTCCCCCCTTTTTGATGATGCCAAAACTTAAAACATTCAAAATGTAAATAGCAAAGATACATACAGATAGTGCATTCACATAGAATGTATGCGTAGAATCAATTCTTTCATTGATCATAACATTACATTTTACAAGGTGTATCGGAGCAAACATTTATCTATACAAAAAATAAAGAATTTCTGACTTTATTGCGGAAGACTTACATAGTATGTATTTACATAGTAAAATACATGAAGGGTGGACAAAGAACACTTTATCTCCTTTCACGCCTCCTTCTTTCATCTTCCTCGATTCTGTCATCTTACTGGTCTTCTTCTCTTTTTCTCATCTCCGATTTGCCTTCTTCTTCTTTTCATATGCCTTAGGAGCTTCATCTCTTCTTAATCTTTTTTTCTCTCCTTCCAAAGCTGAGTTTGTCTCTTATTTTTTCTTCTATTCTTTTCGCATACTCGGCATTGCTTTTAGCCACTTGCAGATTGGCTACTTGGTCAAGACCTTGCCCAGTAGATCCCTTCTTTCTTGCCGGATCTATGTACTCAATGTTTTTGGGCGAGGCCTAGGGGTGAAACCTCTTCCTCCACCACGCTTCTTCCTTCCGGGCGTGTATTTATCGGGGTCTTCTTCTTCCGGTGAGTGACCGGCGGAGTGGCCAGCAGAGTGGATCGCCGGTAGTCTGCCGCTGTCGGCTTCTTCACATAACGTGAGACCCTTTTCCCAAGACAAGTCCCAAGCTTGAGCCATAGACATGTTTGTAAAGTATCCTTGGATGCGGCGTTTTAAATTCATCAACTGATCTTGGCTCATTTCCGGCATCGAGATGGCATAAGTGTCTCTGTCTCTTTGGAATGCCTCCATGTTGTTTCAAGATATTCATAACTCGGGCATCCATTCTTCCTTCCACTTCCTCCATCCCTCGCTTCAATTGTCTTTTCTTTTCGACCATAGATATAGCAGAGTGTTGGAGTGGCAGAGTCATTTCGGGAGTTTGATCGATAATATCATTTGTGACAAGACCTTGTTGGGGGTTTGTGCAATCATCAAGGTCACATCTTTCGATCCTTCCCCCTCAAAGACTTTCCTTTCTTTTGTTTTGACACTTCCTCGATTGTCTTTCCCTTCACAAATTGCTCCTCCTTTTCGCTGACCCGGATCTCTTTAGCGCTTTAAAGTATTCTTCTTCCCCTTTTTGGCATCATCAAAGGAGAGGAACACTGAAACATCTTCGCAAGCGGGAAGTCGAGCCCGCGATAGCCGAGTTCTCGCTCGAGTCCTGCTGCGGAGTATGCAAAGACGAAATTCGGAGCGAGTAGCGTTGGACTCTCTTTGAAATTAGCTTCATCTCGGCCATGAGAAAGTGAATATTCTATCCAGGTTTTCTTCCATACGCTGGAGATCACTCTTATTTTGCTCACGCAGACTTTATCTCGGAAGTGTGAGCTTCATGCATGTGCTCAATGTTTTCTCTCAATTTCGTTTTTCGCATCGGCATTCTCGACTCTCCATACAAAGCTGACTTGTTGAACAATGTTCAAATATCTAGCTTGTTCACACACATTGTTTCTTCTTTGTTACCACCATTCCCCGATTCGAGTTGTTATGCCTCTCTCAAGTCGGTGATGAGTTGGCATCTCTGTTATCTAGTCTCATGTCCATAGAGGCCTGGTGCCTCTCCATCCGTTCAATTTGACAAATAATGCCTTGAACACCTCCCGAACTCAATTTGTTTTTAGTTGCGGTGACGACATCATGCAACGTCAAGTCATAGTCACCGAACGATGGTGTCGGATTGAAGAACAGGATGCAGTCTGGGAAGGCCGCGAGATCGTTCTACGACTCGTCGGGGGAGGTCGGGTACCTCTAGAGAGAAAGGAAATGATTCTACAAAGGAATCATCACGGCCAACCGGGATTTGTTCAATGATGAGAGGTGCGCGTGAAGTTCCTTTTGAGTCAAACCCGCTGCAGCTTGGGAGCTGCGCATGCAGTGGACTCTGTTGCGGTGTACCGAGGTCCTTTGTGAAGTGGACCCACTTGCTTCGAGTCTCGGTTGTCTCAACGGCCGTCGGTTTGTTGGTTTCTCCAATTCGGTGGTGGTCCTCGGCCTTATCGAAGCGTCATCGGACGATGATGAGATTTCCATTGATGGCTCACCATCAAAATTGAAAGTTTGACGAGTAGTCTTGAGATCGACTTGCTCGTTCTTGGAACACCTCACCGTGAGTCTTTTGGATCTATCACGGGGATGACTCGACCTTCTTCGTCGCTTCCGATCCCAAAAAGGTTACATCCGGATTATCCTGGGAATCATGAAGCGCGCTTATCTCCTTTTCGGATGGATCAATGATAGTAGGAGGGATGTTCTCTATTTCGACCTCTTTACCCCAGGAAGTCTCAACCTCCCGTTGGCCTTCATTACCTCCTGCAGTCTCAAGCTGCGGCGAGGCCTTGGACCTCTCTTTCGACAAGTGTCGGTGTCTTAGGGTCTTCTCGTGGTGGCATCCATTGGAGTCTCAACCCCATGGATTGCACTTTCATCGCCCAGTGTTAACTCCCGGGCATTTCTTCCTCGTGCCTCGATCGCATCGCAGGCGTCATTAGCCTTCGGAGCGGTTGGCACCTCGGTGAGACAGTCTCAATCGCCCGAGCTTCGTTGATGGCAACTTATCTTGTTCATTTTGTGTTTGTACTTTCTCCACTTCGCCTCCTAGATTCATTGTGGAGTCATCTGCAAAGCATCCTCCGACCTTGCCTGCGGTGGAGGAGTTTTTCCCCTGGTGGCGCACCGGTGAGTGACTTGGAATGGGGTCACTCGTCTCCAAACTCCCGACTATATCTACTAAGTGTTGGTAGTTGGGGCGGTGGTAAAGACACCTTCAATAGGGGTTGGCTCGGTGACCGGGGTCCCCACTATCCGGTTTCATCGCAGTTCCTTATTTTTTTCTTCGAGTGAGTGGGAAGTGGTGGCAAAGAACAACGGTGGCGATTTTTGAACCACTCCCATTGGATCGATTTCGGTGTGTTTTGGAGGACTCTCCTAGTCCCTCCATCAATCTTTTCTCGTGAAGGATTATGGATTCGTGCAATGCTTGCTTGCATTTGCACTTCTTCTCGCGGGCGGCGAGCAGTCCAGGATCCTCATCATCTGCCGGATAAGACATCAAGGAGATGATGTGTGTGTTCTAGTGTGGTGATAGGGCGGAGATCTTGGCCTTCTCACGTGCCTCGATTCCTCTGCCTGTCTTTCCTTCTCCTTGTCCTTGAAGATGCAAGATATCTGTCCGATTTCTTCATCCAGTGCTTAGATCACGGTGGTCGATCCAAGAAAGTTCAAGCAGATTCTTCTTCCTCTTCTATAAATTCGAGCCGCTGGAATCGCTCCCCTGGATCGACTCAACTTCCACTTCCTCCACTCTCGCAGACGATTTTGGATGTCCGGATAAGGTGGGGATAGGATCATTACATCACTATCGCTCTCTATCGGCCTCTTCTTGTCTCTGTTTGTGCGAACTACGTTGTGTCTTGATTTTGCCTCTGCTGATCGCCTTCTTCAGCCAGACTTAGGTTTCATCAATAACATCCGAGATTCTACTTCTCGGCAGTCTCGATATCTGCTCGGTGAGTGGTCGACTCGGCCCGGTTTCTCAAGCTCGGAGTGCTTGATGATTCTTCGTCGTCTCTTAGTTCGTACTGCAGAGGATTTACGGTTCGAGAGAGTGTCTTTAGTCTTGGCGGGGGCGTCTTGGTGTTTTTTCCGAGGAGCTGGCCGTCTTGGCTTATCATTCTCCTCTTTTGACGATCGAATAAGGTATTTGAGAGTCCTTCTCGATCATTCTTCTTTGAGGCGGGAGACACGGCTACGGGCGTGACTGGCTGCGCAGGGTAGGGCGAGTTTGTTTTTCTTGGTCTGCAGGAGCATCGGTCTTCTTTTTTGCAGGGCGGCTTTCTTCTTAGGTGGAGAGGAGACAATCTGTATCTTCGTGGTCAGTTGATTCCCCTCACTCGTGTCGACTCTCTTGGCGTAGGCTCTCTTTATGCGCTAGAGAGGTTTGATATGAACATCCTCTTGCTTATATGGAACGCCTTTCCATGTCTAAGAGGGACTCCTTTCACCTCCATCAGGCCAATCACCAGGCCATATCCTAGGGATCCTCCAAATGCACCATCTTCCTTGAAGGATTTGTTCCTACATTGCAGAGTCTGCTGTAGACAAACCATTTGAGTTTATTTTCCTTTCTTCAATGATCGCACCCATTACGATCAACTTTGCTTTTGTGATTGGTCAAAGTGCCAAATTTGATGTCTATGCATTTGGAAACTATGTCCAACGGTTTGTGGTAATCCTCCTTCACAGACCTCTTGTTTGTTTGTGTAAACTATTTTATCAAAGATAGTCGGGCTTGGCTACTTCCTTCCAAGCATCACCAGGTTTACATTAGCTTCGTTGATTTACGATGCTCCTTCCGTCGGTAGTGGCGGTGTTCACCAAATCCTTGGCGAGAGATGGTGAACTTCTTTCCATGAGCAGATGATTTTATCCCTTCATCGTGAATCTCAGCGTTCACGTAGAATTGTGCGACCTCTTCCACATAGGTCATCGGATATTCCAACGTCAGAAACGGTTTCAGCCCAAACGTTTCCAATTTCTCAGCAATTTTCTTCACTAGGGTGTCGTCGGACCCCTGTTTCATCATGCCGTCGAAATCCACAGTAGACCCGGTGTGGATTTGCTTTCCTAACTTGACAAAATCATAGGTTGATGCCATTTTTCAGGATTTCACCGAAGAAAACTTAGAGGTTGATTTGAAGATAGATAGGGTTTTGAGAGAGTTTTGCCTTTGCTTCTGAGAGAAATGAACGGTTTTGGTAATATGAGAGAGAGAAGAAAGAAAGCTTAAGTATGGTTTATGAAAGGATGTGCGGTGGTTTTGAAATGTGATCGAAATCAACGGCTTAGATTTTGCACGCCGATTTAGCATTTAATGTCTCGTATTTAATGCGGCAAAGCATTTATATCCAATCATAAGCTTGGTGTGCGGCTTTTTTGTACACGTCATAATTATCGACGTGATTCTTAAAACATTCCCGCTTAGTAAAACGATGCGTTTTTGTCACTTTGCTCATAAATGACTCGCTTTTTCCCTTAGCTGATTTAACTCTTCTTCTCACAGTTCTCTTAGTGACTCAAATGTCGGTGACTCGGTATAGTTGTCTTTCCGTACGGTGATTTACTTAGGCGATTTGTGAGTTGACTCTTTTCCCTTTTTGTGTTTCATTTCTTTTCTTTGATTCTTCCGAGTGTCGGCCATTTCAATTAACCCTAACTCATGCTTGAGTTCTTCAAATCTTGACTCACATAATGGTTTTGTGAAGATGTCAACCAATTGTTTATCGGTTGAGATATATTCCAAGATGATGTCCTTCTTTTCAACATGATCTCTTATGAAGTGATATCGACATCGATATGCTTTGTTCTTGAGTGCAACACAGGATTTTGAGTGATTGCAATTGCACTTTGTGTTATCACACATGATTGGAATTTCCTTTTCCTCAACTTCATAGTCTCTCATTTCTTTGTCTCATCCATAGGACTTGGGCTACAAAAAATTGCCCCGCATGACTATGTATTCTGCTTCACCATTTGTAGAGGTGGCTATTGAATTTTGCTTCTTGCTAAACCAGAAATCACTGTTTCCTAGCATTTGACATGTGCACGAGGTGCTTTTTTCTGTCAACTCGCATCAAAGATAGTCGAGTCCGAATAGCCAATTAGTTTGAATCCACCTTCCTTTGGATACCATAAGCCAACTTCTTGGCTTCCTTTCAAGTATCTCAAGATTCTCTTAGTCTTTGTCATATGGCTCTCTTTTGGAGCAGATTGAAATCTTGCACATACACCTACAACAAAGGTGATGTCCGGCTCCGCTTTGTGAGATAGAGCAATGATCCAATAAGTGCTCAGTATCTTGTTTGATATCTGGACTTGCCATCTGCATCCACGTCCATTTTGGTGATGTATTCATTGGTATTTTCATAGAAGACTTTTCTTCCATACCAAATTTTTCATTAAATCTCTTGGTGTATTTTGTTTGACTTATGAAGGTTCCATCCTTGGTGCTGTTTCACTTGGAGTCCAAGGAAGAATGCCAGCTCTCCCATCATGCTCATTTCGAACTTGCTTTGCATGAGGTTTGAGAATTTATCACACAGCTCTTTGTTTGTGGATCCAAATATGATGTCATCCACGTATATTTGAACAAGTAGTATACTTTTCTTGTCTTGAATTTCGAAAAGTGTTCTATCCACTTTTCCTTTTGTGAATCCGTTTTCGATTTAGGAATTGTGACAAAGTATCATACCATGCTGGGTGTCTGTTTCAATCCATACAGAGCTTTCTTGAGTTTATATACTTTATCTCCAAGAGTCTTCTGCTCAAATCCTGGAGGTTGTTCAACATACACTTCTTCCTCCAATAAACCATTTAGGAATGCGCTTTTTACATCCATCTGATATACAGTAAAATTCTTGTGAGCTGCATAGGCAAGAAACATCCTTATAGCTTCCAATCTTGCTACAGGGGCAAATGTTTCATCAAAATCTATTCCTTCTTCTTGGCAATATCCTTTGGCTACTAGTCTTGCTTTGTTTCTTACCACAGAACCTTCCTCGTTCATCTTATTTCGAACACCCATTTAGTGCCAATAACATTTTGATGAGTGGGTCTTTGAACTAATTCCCATACTTTATTTCTTTCAAACTGATTCAGTTCTTCTTGCATAGCTTGAATCCAATGTGTGTCATCTAATGCTTGTGACACATCTTTGGGCTCTATTTGTGAGATGAAGCATGTGAACATAGCTTCTTGTTGAGTTCTGGATCTTGTTTTGACACCTTCTCTTATATCTCCAATGACAAGTTTTGGTGGATGGTCTTTCAGCCATCTTACATCGGTCGAAGTAAGTTAGTTGGATTGATCGTCTAGCGGTTGTGTTGCTTTGATCAGCTCTCTCGTAATCACTTAGCCGCAAATTTTCCAGTTGTTTTTGAGATTCAACTATGTCATCTTCTTCCGAGTTTACAATTCAGTTTGAGCTTGAAAGATAGGGATTTTTTTGTATGTTTGGATGATTGACTTATCACCTAACTCTTCAATATCTTCTCCATTTACATTTGGCTCATCGAATACCACATGAATGGATTCCTCTGCAACCATAGTCCTTTTGTTGAGTACTCTGTAGGCTTTGCTTTCAATTTTGAGTATCCCAAGAAGATACCTTCATCGCCTTTAGCATCGAAGGCCTTCATCGCCTTTGCCATTGTTGTGGATGAAGCATTTACATCCAAATATTCTAAAATATGCAACATTTGGTTTTCTCCATGTCCAAATCTCATAGGAGTCTTTGTCACGGTTCATGTTTATCATACATCTGTTTTTGAGTGTAGCAAAGTGTGTTGATTGCTGACCCCAAAATCTTTTTGGTAACCCTGCTTGACTAACATGGTCTTTTCGCTTCTTTGAGAGTTCTATTCCTTCTTTCTCGCAACTCCATTCGATGTGGAGTCCTTGGTGTAGATAATTCATGACCAATGCCATTTTCAATATAATATCGAGTTATTATCCCATTGACAAACTCGGTTCCTCCATCCGATCTTATTTTGATAATGGTTTCGCTCTTTTCATTTTGAATTTTCTTCATCAACTGTGGCGATTTCTCGTAGAGTTTCTTTCTTTTTACACATGAATATAGTCCATGTATATCTTGAGTAGTCATCTACTACCACCAAGGTGTATTTCTTTCCACTTATGCTAGTTGGTTCCACTTTGGGCCAAATAGATCCATATGTAGCGGATGTAATATTCTTGTTGAAGATGGACATGTCTTTTCTTTGAATGAAGATTTGATTTGTTTTCCTTCGATATGCATCACATATACTCCTTCTTGTATATGAGTCCTGGAAGTCCTTCCACAAGATTACTTCGCAAGCTTGTTAATCATTTTGAAATTTAGGTGGCTCACTTTTTGTGCCACAACCAACTTGATTCAAATTTGTCTTTTGGCTAATAGATAGGTCTTTGTGTGTAGCGGTTGACCAATCTACTACATACATGTTCTTTTGCCCGCATCCTTGCAACACAACTTCATTCGATTCAAGATCTTGATTTGGCATATACCCATGTTAAATCCAACATTATAGCCCTTGTCACGCGAGTTGATCGATGCTTAGCAAGTTGAAGTTGAGTCCTTCAACATATGCAACATCTGTGATTTCTAATCCGTTCCTCTTGATGGATCCAATGCCTCTTATTTCACCTGGAGCTTCATTTCCTCCAAATATGACTTTTGCTCCTTTAACTTCCTTGAATTTTGTGATTTTTCTTGTTTCCTATCATATGTCCGGAACAACCACTATCCATGTACCAGGTTCCTTGGCACTTTGTTCCTTGAACCCGCAATCAAGGAAATTAAGTTTTAGGTTCCCATACTTGTCAGGTCCGAGGGGTTAGAGTTGTAAGATGATCCAACCAACTTATAGCCAAATGATTTGACTCTAAGGGGTTTCCATCTATCGATTGCCATAATCATAATTAATCTTGGCAAATTGCTTGGGGATTTTAGGTTCATACAAATTTGTCTCTTTTGTCTGTATGCTGTGTATGTGTTTTAGCAATCGCCTTCTTTGGGCAATTGTGGTGTCTGCGAGTGTAGTGCCTAGGTGCATATGTGTGCTAATGAAAGCTCTTATACTTTTGGAATGGCCTTTCTTGAGTTCTAGGCCTTTGCCATTTGGGCTTATATTCCATAAGTTTATTCGATAGTTCACATTATTCCAATCGGCTTGGCTTGGATATTTTCTACCATTCCCATAATATGTATTTCTTTTATAGATTTTTAAGGGTTTTGGTAGCTCTGTTTCTTCTTTCTGAGTATTTTTGTTTGGAGTTTTGAGAACTGATGAATCTCTTCCCCACTGCCCTTTCGGGCGCACTCAACCGGTCTGTTTTCCTTTTCCTTTATAACCAAGGCCGAGTTTTCTTGTAATTGTGCTTTGGGGTGAATGTGTGTGCACCCTTTGGAGTTTTGGATTTTTTAGACTCTTCATTGCTTGAAGATCCTTTTCCAAAATTACTTTCGGAGTTTGACATAGCACGGAGGAATTAAATCCTAAGCCTGTCTTGTCTCCACATTCTCTTTGACTCATAATAAGATCATCCAACGATTTAGATGCCTTAGTGAATGAGGCAATCACATTTTTGAGGTCATTCTCCTCTTTTCTATGGCAGCTATTTCTACTATTAGCTTGGCATTTTCAAATTTTTAAACTTTCATTCGATCGGCTATTTGACTTAGAGTACTCGGCTCTTAGTTGTTTGTGAGTTTTGGCTCTTGAGTAATTTATGTTTTCCTCATTTAGTAGTGTGTGTGAGGATTTAATGTGTTCAAAATCTTTCATCATTTTGCCTAATGAATCATAAAGATCGAGTGGGTGATGAAGTGTGTGTGTCTGATCACTATCACTAGAATTTGAGTTTGATGAGTTGGAGTGTACCTCATCTTCTTGGTCGGAGTTGATCTTGTTTCTTGGCCATCAAACAGGATCGGGGCTTCTTTTGAGTCACTTGAGTAGTCGGCTTCACTACTCTCGACTCCTATGTCTTTTGACTAAGCATTCTCTGCGACCAACATTGCCTTTTGCTTTTCTTGTCTTCTTTTCTCAAGACCTTTCTTTCTTCTTCATTCCTGTATTTGTTGACTACGGGATATGGGCGATCAATGGCATAGTGACTGGTTGCCTACGAGTTCAGATAGATATTCAACCTTTTGATCGACTCTTTCCATTCTTGGATTGTCGACCCTTTGATATTCAACTTTTTGATGATCTGTTTCTCTTGGTTGTCCTATCTTCCCTTGACTTGGAGGAGCCGAGTGTCTTACGGAAGATTCGCCCTTGCCTTTCTTGTAGTTCTTATTGAAGAACTTGTTGAACCTTTTAACCATCGGGGCTATTTCTTCCGGATCAATGACTTCTTTGACCTCGACTCTCTTTACATCCTTAACAATTAGAGCAATTTGTTTTGGGTGCAAATTGTCTCTTCCTCGATCTTTTCTTCTCATTTCAAATTCGTAGGCTTTGAGATCCGAGAATAGTTCATGGTTGGAGGTCTTCGATAGGTCCATGGAATGTCTTAGTGCCATGACCTTCATTTCCCATTCGGTGGGAGACTTTTTAGGATCTTCATACACATTTCCTTTCGTGTATATTCCTTTCCAAGTGCGAGATAGCTCGTTGGTGATTTACGTGAACCGAGCATCCAGTTGATCCAGGTTTTCTCCTGCGATCATTTTGAAATTCTCAAATTTTTGTACTGACCACCGATAATTTATTTTCTTTGATTTGCTCACGAGCCTTCACAAATCAATGTTAGTTTATCCGATTTCTTTAGCCGTTTTGCATGATTTGACTTTATTGAACATGGCTTTGTCCAAGGTTTTGTAAAGGATGTCCTTGGCTACATTGTCCAGTTGTATCTTTTCTGTCATCATTTGTCCATTCGTTCTTGGTTTTTCAACCATAGCTGGTCTAGGGCAACATCATCGCCCCTTCACCAAGTGCAGCTCTTCTTACCGTGTGTTCACCTTCAATATTTGCAGTGGCCCATCTTCTATCACTATCCACATCTCATCATGTAATGTTTGATAGATGAGCCGCATACGAATTTTCCAATCATCAAATTCTTCAATTGCGAACATAGGGATGCGTGTCAAATTTGCTTCCATGATAATAAATTTTAATGATAAAAGGAGTTTTGAAAATTTAAGTACTAAAGCGAGACTTTGAAAAGTTTGGAGATCTAGTTCGATAACCGGTGCGGAAGGCTCAATGAACCAACCGCCCGATACCACTTGTAGGTCCCAAGGGGTGTGAGTGTAAGGTTTAGAAGGGGTTGAATAAACCTTACCAAATTTTTCGATTTAGTCCTTTTAAAGGTTCGAGTTGATACTACACAATTGTGTCCTTGGTGGACAGCCAATTTAGTTAATCGGTAGAATTAGTCACTCAACGGACTCGATCATTTGTTGATAGAATAGCTCATTTGTTAAGATCGAATTTGCTCAATCGTGGTTTGTTTTTATTGGAAGACTTAACACCCTTAAGTTTGGTTTAGTAGAGATTTAAAGCTTGATTTAGTACTTAGAAATTATCAGTTGGATAGCAAATATGTCAATGATAATTAAACAAATAAGATGCGGGAATTTAAGTCTTTGAAATGTAAATGACACGATAAGTTTTTATAGAGGTTCGAAGATGGGGTAATTCTTCTACTCCTCTCTTCTCCAACTCCTGGAGGAATCCACTAGGTATTGATCGATATACAAAGTGGGTAAGTCCATATACAAGTCTTGATCACTCGGTGACTTGATCCTTTGGGACTCGTCTCTGAGACGCCTTGATCACTCGGTGGAGCTCAAATGCGACTCGAGCTTCTTCACAGGGCATTTGCTTTGCTACTACTGACCCACTTGCTTAAGCTCTTTGGATTTGATCACGAAGCCCTCCAAAAGCTCAAGACTTGGTTCAACCTTGAACCTTCCTACAATCCTTCGTGGAATGTAGACCCCCTTGATGCTTGATAATTTTCTCTTCAACGATTGAAGTTATCTTTCCTTCACGGTGAGTGTTGGATTGATGTTCTTCGTAGTGTAGGCTTGAGGATTGAGCATTTAATAACTTGAGAATATTTCAGGCTACAAAATATTTCTTTCTTGCTTGTATGGTTAAGGTAACCTCTGTAACCTTCGTAACCTTTTCTCGAGTTATTCCTCGGCCTTTTATAGTGATCTTTCAAAAATCGTTGAAGAGATACACTTATTTTTGAAAGTCACTTGTGGTTGTTGGCTTGTCTTGTTGCGATCCTTGGAATTGCCATTTCCTTGTATGAATTGTTCTTGACTTTTCGAGTTCGACACGGTGTAGTGCTTCCCATTGGTTTATTCCTTTTGCACGCTTCCGGGTGAGCACTTCGAGAAAGGTAGCATGGATATATTACTTGTTTAAGTAATTCTCTTGATTTCTCGTGGCAACGGATCTTTTTGATTATCTCGACTGATTGCATTTCATTGTTTTCCCAGGTGACTTAGAGACGACTTCCAATCATTGGATAACTCTTTCACTTCAACTTTGAGACTTAGCTTTTCTTGAGTTGACTTGGTGATACTCCACTCACCGCATCTCACCGCTCCTTGATCGAGTTCCCATCTTCTTCTTTGCCATACTCAACCTGCCTTGCAGTGGAGTCTTCCTTCTAGTCTCCGTTGTCTTCTTGCATGTTTGGGCATACCGACTTAACTCACTTGACCAAAGCCCTATTTATTACAATGCGATTTTACAACAAAAATTGGGGTGCCAACTTCCTATTCTAAGTTTTACATGGCATTCATCAAAATATAAACGATAAATTTCCCAATAATATGCAATGACAATATATGGAGTTTTATTTATTTATTTGCTTTAATTTGGGCAAGATGTTTGCATATTCATTTAATGCCTCTTTTGCTTTTACTAGTGAATTGATCATTTTACTTTTCCTTCGAATATGATATTGTTTACATTTAGCCAATGAGAAGTCACAATGGCACTGTGGTGCAACTTTATTGTTTTTTCTCTCAATTTGGGGCCTGGTTGTCTACCTAAAGCCACACAATTTCTGGAGTTGCGCATTCAGTTGCAGATCAATTTGCAAACCTGATTATTATCTTTGTATTATTTTTGTGTATTCTTACTGGAGCAACATTCTTACTTCGTTTAAGTTAATTTTATCAATTTATGAGTGAGTATGGTTCTCTGTAGAATTGTGGGGGCATTCTGTTATGTGTTTTTGGCTCTGTATGTTGGTTTTTTTGGATTTGTAAGTTATGAAATTTAGGAAGTAATTATTACCTTAATGCATCTTTTACTCTCTCATATTCTGTTATTGTATGTTCTCTTGCTATACCTATCCCTTTTTCCCTTATTTTTTTTACGTTTAGCTGGCGAGAGAGCACATATCCATATCTTGAAGTAGAACTCTTCAGCTGAAAAAGAAATCTCAATAACATTAACTTTTAACAAGATGAAAAAGATTGGTATCGCTTACCCTTTGTAAGGGTGTCGACCTGGGTTCGAACCTTGTATCTTTCAGTTTCTTTGAAATTTATCCCCTCCTCTGCAACCACTACTCCCAACTTATTAAAAAAAACAAGATGAAATTAAAAGTTCTTGATGGTATATTCTTTTAGTCATAAATTAATTAATAGTAGTTTAAAATCAAGATGTAAAAGTGTAACTATCTTTTAGTATGATACTTTAAGGATGTTCTTGACATGTCTAGTTTAATTGTTTAAAATTTATGATTAGTATTATCATTAATAGAAAAAAATGGGTAATTATTGTAAGCCATTTGAAGAAATGCTTACAATGATACAAATGCACAACTTACAACTATGTTATATCTACTAAAGAAAGATCCTGTTAGAAAACACCCCAACAAACATAGTAGAAAAATTGGTTGCCATTAAATCAATAACTGTTTGAAGTTTACCTTGAATATATAGCTAGGTGTTTAATGCTCTTTTAACTTATTTCACCAGCTCAACTGGTTTATGAAGATAATGAATGGTCCTTTGAATTTTGTGAATGAATAAGGTATTGGAGTATTGTTGGAAAATTATTTTGAAGATTTTGATGAATGCCATGTAAAACTTAGATTAGAATGTTGGTACCCCATTTTCCTTGTAATTCTCATTGTAATAGATAGGGCTAAATGAGCTGAGTCAAGTTAGCTATGACTGGGAATACAAGAAGTCAACTGAAGAAGTGAAGTGAAGACTCGTGAGGAGCAGTGAGTATGGCCAAGATAGAAGACCAAGGACTCGATTCGGATGTGGTGAGGGACGGTGTGTGAAGAGTCAGTTAAGTCAACTTGAAAAGCCATGTCACAAGTTGAAGTGATAGATGAGTCTTTCAATGATTAAAGCAGACTCAAGTCACCTGGGGAAAAGGCAGCTGCAAAGAGGAGTTAACTGAAAAGAATCATTTGCACGAGTAAGTCAAGAACTTTACTTAAATAAGTAATACTTCCATGTTGCCATGTCTTAAAGTGCTCAGTCCCAGAAGCGTGCAAAAGGAATAAACCAATGGGAAGCACTACATCTCGTGTCAGATCCTGAAAAGCTGAACAATCATTTAATACGAGAAAAGGTCTACATCTCAAGACTGAAGACTAAGAAAAGACAAGCCAACGAACTCAAGTGACTTTTGAAAATCGGCTTATCTCTTCAACAGCGATTTTTGAAAGTTCACTATAAAAGGTGAGGAATTTCATTGAGAAAAGGTTACCTTGCACACCTGAGAAATCAAGCATTATTCAAATTGTAACCTGCAAAATATTCTCAAGATATTAAGCAAAATCCTCAAGCCTAAATCTCGAAGGAAATCGATCCAACACAAAGCTGTGAAGGAAAGACAACTTCAATCTGTTGAAGAGGAAACTTTTGAAGAATCAAAAGGGGTCTACTTTCCAAGGAGGATTGTAGGAAGGTTCAACTCGAACCAATCTCAAGTTATTGGAGGGCTTCGTGATCAAATCCAAGAAGCTTGAGAAAGTGAGTGAAATAGCAAGGCATTTGCGCCTTGAAGAAGTTGTTTGAGTCGGACAAGCCGATTGTGTAACCAAGGCATCTCAAGATCGAGTCCAAAGGAGCAAGTCGGTTGTGTGATCAAGACTTGTCTCTGGGACCGATAACCACTTTGTGAACTCGATCATTACTTAGTGGATTCCTCTAGGAGTTGGAGAAGAAAGGATTAGAAGAATTACCCCATCTTCGAACCTCTATAAAAATGAATTGTGTCATTTACATTTCAAAGATATTTATATTTCGCATACTCATTTCATATCTGTTGATAATTTGCTATCCAACTGACAAATAACTAAGTGCTAAAATCAAGTGTTAAAACAAAGTTAAATTGAATTCAAGGGTGTTAAGTCTTCCGCTGAAAAACTCATCACAACCAAGTTAAGGTTTAGACTAAACAACTGAGTTATTCTATCAACAAACTATCGAGTGCATTGAGTGGCTAACTCTGCATTTGATTAACTAACTTAGTTGTCCCTCAAGGACGTAGTTGTGTATTAACTCTGTAATAATTTTAAAAGGACTAAAATAGAAAACGTTGGTAAGGTTTATTCAACCCCCCCTTCTAAACCTTACTTTCACCCCTTGGGACCTACAAGTGCTATCAGAGCGGTTGGTTCATTGAGCCTTCCGCACTGGTTACTGAACTAGATCTCCAATCTTTCAAAGAAACTTTTAACACTTGCTCTTTCAAAAGTTATTTTTATTCAACAAAGTTATTATCATGGAAGCAAATTTGACACGCATTCTTATGTTCACTATGGAGGAATTTGATGACTAGAAAATTCGTATGCAGGCTCATCTATCTTCTTTACATGATGAAATGTGGATAGTAATAGAGGATGGACCACTACAAATATTGAAAGTGAACACAGCCGTAAGGAGAGCAGCTGCAGCTGAAGGAGATGAAGTTGTTGTTGAAGGGGAAGGAGCTGCTGCTGAGGCAAGACCAACCATGGTTGAGAAACCAAGGACTGAGTGGAAAAACGAGGACATAAAAAGATACAACTTGGACAATGTAGCCAAGGACATATTTTACAAAACCTTGGACAAAGCAATGTTCAACAAAGTCAAATCTTGTCAAACTGCAAAACAAATATGGGATAAATTAACCTTAATTTGTGAAGGATCTGAGCAAATTAAAGAAAACAAATTGTTTGTTGCTGTACAAAAATTTGAAAATTTTAAAATGCTTGCAGGTGAAACCTTGGATCAGCTGGATGCTAGATTCAATGAAATCACAAATGAGCTATCAGCTCTTGGAAAGAATATACACAAAAGGAAATGTGTATGAATATTCTGAGAAGCCTCCCAGCTGAATGGGAAATAAAGGTCATGGCCCTAAGACATTCAATGAATCTCACAACAATATCCAATCATGAGCTATTCTCAGACCTCAAAGCCTATGAGTTTGAGCTGAGAAGAAAAGATCAAGAGGAGACAGTTGTACCCAAAAGAGCTGCACTTATAGTCAAGGATGGGAAGAGAGTTGAGGTCAAGGAAGCCATTGACCAGGAGGAGATTGCCCTGATGGTTAAAAGATTCAACAAGTTCTTCAACAAGAACTATAAAAGAAACAAAGGTGAATCTTCCAGGAGACATTCAGCTCCCTCCAAGTCAAGGAAAGATAGGCCACCCAAGAAAGCTGAGCATCAAAAGGTTGAATATCAGAGAGTTGATAATTCAAGGACTGAAAGAAATGACCAAAGAGCTGAGAACCTGTGTTGGAACTGCAGACAACCAGGACACTTTGCTATTGACTGTCCATATCCATTAGTCAATAAATACAGGAATGAAGAAGAAAGAAGAGTCTTCGAAGAAAGAAGACAGGAAAAGAAAAAGGCTATGTTAGCAGCTGAGACAGCTGAAACAACAAAATCGAAGGAAGTAGCTGATTCAGAGAGTAGTGAAGGTGACTACTCAAGCAATTCTGAAGAAGAAGCCTTGATTTGTCTAATGGCTAAGGAACAAGATCAACCTGACCAGGAAGAGGAGGAACACTCTAACTCATCTCATTCAGATTCTAGTGATAGTGATTGTGATACACACACCTCATCACCCACTGATCTTTATGATTCATTAGGCAATATGATGAAAGATTTTGAGCACATCAAATCCTCACACACACTATTAAATGAGGAAAATAGCCAACTCAAAAGCAAAAACTCCCAGCTGACTAAGGAGTTAAATACTTTATGTCACATAGCTGATGAGAACAAAGAGCTAAAGGCTGAGAATATTAAACTATTAGTAAAGATAGCTGCTATAGAAAAGAGGGAAAATGATCTCAAGAATGTGATTGCCTCATTTACAAAGGCATCTAAATCATTAGATGACCTTATTATGAGCCAATGAGAGTGTGGAGATAAGGCATGCTTATGATTTAATTCCTTTGTGCATAGTCAAACTCCTAGAGTGACTTTGTAAAAGGGATCTTCAAGCAATGAAGCATCTCAAAAATCCAAAACATCAAATACTACACCCACATTCATTCCAAAGCACAATCACAAACAAACTGGCCTTGGATACAAAGGAAAAGAAAAACAGCCAGTTGAGTATGCTGAGAGGACAACTGAGAAGAAATCTAGCCGAGTTCCTCAGCAAATTCCAAATAGAAAGTACTCTATAAAGCATAAACAGAGCTACCAAAGATCCCAGAAGTTTTATCAAAGAAATACATATGATGGGAATGGTAGAAATTATCCAAGACAAGCTGATTGGAATTATGTGAAAAATCAACAAAGATCTATGAAATATAAGCCTAGATGGCAAAAACCTAGACCTCATCAAAGGTCATTGCAAAGGCAAAAGAGCTATCATCAGCAGACATATGCACCTAGGCACCACACTCAACAATATCACATTCACACCAAGAATGCAATTACTAAAACACACACACAGGCATACAGACAAAAGAGACAGATGTATGAACCTAAAACACACAAGCAATTTGCAAATGTACACTATGATTATGGCAACCTCTTAGAGTCAAGTCATTTGGCTATAGGTTGGTAGGATCATCTTACAACACTAACCCCTCAGGACCCAGGCAAGTATGGGTACCTAAAAACTAATTTCCTTTATTGCAGGTTCAAGGAACAGCTGAGTGCCAAGGAACCTGGTACATGGATAGTGGCTGCTCCAGACATATGATAGGAAATGTTGGGAAATTTATCGTTTAGATTTTGATGAATGCCATGTAAAACTTAGAATAGGAAGTTGGCTCCCATTCTTTGTTGTAAAGCGCATTGTAATAAAAATACCGGTCAATTTGAGTTAAGTCGGCCTATGTCCAAACATGCAAGAAGACAATGGAGACTAGAAGGAAGACTCATTTTGCAAGACAATTTGAGTATGGCAAAGAAGAGAAGATGGGAACTCGATCAAGGAGGAAGCTGAGTGAGATGCGGTGAGTGGAGTATCGGTCAAGTCAACTCAAGAAAAGCTAAGTCTTAAGTTGAAGTGGAAGAGTTATCCAATGATTGGAAGTCATCTCTAAGTCACCTGGGGGAAAACAAGGAAATGTCAAGTCGAGATAATCGAAAAAGATCCATTGCCTGTAAATCAAGAGAATTACTTAAACAAGTAATATCTCCATGCTACCTTTCTCGAAGTGCTCGGTCCCCGAAGCGTGCAAAAGGAATAAACCAATGGGAAGCACTACACCGTGTCGAACTCAAAAGTCAAGAACAATTCATACAAGGAAATGGCAATTCCAAGGATCGCAACAAGACAAGCCAACAACCACAAGTGACTTTCAAAAATAAGCTTATCTCTTCAACGGGCAGATTTTTGAAAGATCACTATAAAAGGTTGAGGAATAACTCTGAGAAAAGGTTACGCAGGTTACAGAGGTTACCTTGACCATACAAGCAAGAAAGAAACATTTTGTAACCTGAAATATTCTCAAGTTATTAAACGCTCAATCCTCAAGCCTACACTACGAAGAACATCAATCCAACACTCACCTGTGAAGGAAAGATAACTTCAATCAGTTGAAGCGGAAATTAATGAAGAATCAAAGGGTCTACATTCCACGAAGGATTGTAGGAAGGTTCAAGGTTGAACCAAGTCTTGAGCTTTTGGAGGGCTTCGTGATCAAATCCAAAGAGCTTAAGCAAGTGGGCTGTAGTAGCAAGGCAACTGCCCTGTGAAGAAGCTGAGTCGTACGAGAAGCCGACTAAGATCAAGGCGTCTCGGATCGAGTCCCAAAGGATCAAGTCATTTGTGTGATCAAGACTTGTATCCGGATTGTTACCACTTTGTATCTTGATCAATACCTAGTGGATTCCTCCAGGAGTTGGAGAAGAGAGGAGTAGAAGAATTACCCCATCTTGAACCTCTATAAAAACTTATCGTGTCTTTTACATTTCAGCACTTTAATTCCTGCATCTTATTTGTTTAATTCTGCTGACATATTTG
The DNA here is from genome assembly GCA_016081115.2 of Rehmannia glutinosa. NCBI lineage: Eukaryota > Viridiplantae > Streptophyta > Magnoliopsida > Lamiales > Orobanchaceae > Rehmannia > Rehmannia glutinosa. Next base: position 44,736 of record JABTTQ020000417.1, read on the forward strand.
CTATCCAACTGATAATTTCTAAGTACTAAATCAAGCTTTAAATCTCTACTAAACCAAACTTAAGGGTGTTAAGTCTTCCGCTGAAAACAAACCACAGTTGAGCTAATTCAGTCTTAACAGCTGAGTTATTCTATCAACAGCTCAGTCGAGTCTGTTGAGTGACTAATTCTACTGATTAACTAAATTGGCTGTCCACCAAGGACACAACTGTGTAGTATCAACTCTGAACCTTTAAAAGGACTAAATCGAAAAATTTGGTAAGGTTTATTCAACCCCCCCTTCTAAACCTTACACTCACACCCCTTGGGACCTACAAGTGGTATCAGAGCGGTTGGTTCATTGAGCCTTCCGCACTGGTTACTGAACTAGATCTCCAAACTTTTCAAAGTCTGCTTTAGTACTTAAATTTTCAAAACTCCTTTTATCATTAAAATTTATTATCATGGAAGCAAATTTGACACGCATCCCTATGTTCACAATTGAAGAATTTGATGATTGGAAAATTCGTATGCAGGCTCATCTATCAGCATTACATGATGAGATGTGGATAGTGATAGAGGATGGGCCACTGCAAATCTTAAAGGTGAACACAGCTGTAAGAAGAGCTGCAGCTGAAGGTGACGATGATGTTGCCCCTAGACCAGCTATGGTTGAAAAACCAAGAACTGAATGGACAAATGATGACAGAAAAAGATACAACCTGGACAATGTAGCCAAGGACATCCTTTACAAAACCTTGGACAAAGCCATGTTCAATAAAGTCAAATCATGCAAAACGGCTAAAGAAATCTGGGACAAACTAACATTGATTTGTGAAGGCTCAGAGCAAATCAAAGAAAATAAATTATCAGTGGCTGTACAAAAATTTGAGAATTTCAAAATGATCGCAGGAGAAAACCTGGATCAACTGGATGCTCGGTTCACAGAAATCACCAACGAGCTATCTGCACTTGGAAAGGAATATACACAGAAGGAAATGTGTATGAAGATCCTAAAAAGTCTCCCAGCTGAATGGGAAATGAAGGTCATGGCACTAAGACATTCCATGGACCTATCGAAGACCTCCAACCATGAACTATTCTCAGATCTCAAAGCCTACGAATTTGAGATGAGAAGAAAAGATCGAGGAAGAGACATTTGTACCCAAAACAAAGATGCTCTAATTGTTAAGGATGTAAAGAGAGTTGAGGTCAAAGAAGTTATTGATCCGAAGAAATAGCCCCGATGGTTAAAAGGTTCAACAAGTTCTTCAATAAGAACTACAAGAAAGGCAAGGGCGAATCTTCCAGAAGACACTCGGCTCCCTCCAAGTCAAGGGAAGATAGGCCAACCAAGAGAACATATCATCAAAAAGTGAATATCAAAGGGTCGACAATCTAAGAATGGAAAGAGTCGATCAAAAGGTTGAATATCTATCCGAACAGTAGGCAACCAGGTCACTATGCCATTGATCGCCCATATCCCGTAGTCAACAAATACAGGAATGAAGAAGAAAGAAAGGTCTTGAGAGAAAGAAGACAAGAAAAGAAAAAGGCAATGTTGGTGCAGAGAATCCGAGTCAAAAGACATATTTGAGTCAGAGAGTAGTGAAGTGACTACTCAAGTGACTCGAAGAAGAAGCCCCGATCTGTTTGATGGCCAAGGAACAAGATCAACCTGACCAAGAAGATGAGGTACACTCCAACTCATCAAACTCGATTCTAGTGATAGTGACTGTGACACACACACTTCATCACCCACTGATCTTTATGATTCATTAGGCAAAATGATGAAAGATTTTGAACACATTAAATCCTCACACACACTACTAAATGAGGAAAAACAGCCTACTCAAGAGCCAAAACTCACAAGCGGCTAAGGAGCGAGTACTCTAAGTCAAATAGTGATGAGAATGAAAGTTTAAAAATTTGAAAATGCCAAGCTAATAAGCAGAAAAATAGCTGCCATAGAAAAGAGGGAGAATGACCTCAAAAATGTGATTGCCTCATTCACTAAGGCATCTAAATCATTGAATGATTTTATTATGAGTCAAAGAGAATGTGGAGACAAGACATGCTTAGGATTTAATTCCTCTGTGCTATGTCAAACTCCGAAAGTAATTTTGGAAAAAGGATCTTCAAGCAATGAAGAGTCTAAAAATCCAAAACTCCAAAGGTGCACACACACATTCACCCCAAAGCACAATTACAAGAAAACGGCCTTGGTTATAAAGGAAAAGGAAAAAACACCCCGAGTTGAGTGCGCTGAAAGGACAACTGGGAAGAGATTGATCAAGTTCCTCAAAAACTCCAAGCAGAAAATACTCAGTAAAAAGAAGAAACAGAGCTACCAAAACCCAAGAAAATCTATAAAAGAAATACATATGATGGGAATGGTAGAAAATATCCAAGCCAATCTGATTGGAATAATGTGAACTATCGAGAATAGACTTATGGAATATTAGCCCAAATGGCAAAGGCCTAGAACTCAAAGAAAGGCCATTCCAAAAGTATAAGAGCTTTCATCAAAGACACATATGCACCTAGGCACTACACTCAGAGACACCACAATTACCCAAAGAAGGCGATTGCTAAAACACATACACAGCATACGACAAAAGAGACAATCGTATGAACCTAAAATCCCCAAGCAATTTGCCAAGATTAATTATGATTATGGCATGGCAGCGATAGATGGCAACCCCTTAGAGTCAAATCATTTGGCTATAAGTTGGTTGGATCATCTTACAACTCTAACCCCTCGGACCGGACAAGTATGGGAACCTAAAACTTAATTTCCTTGATTGCAGGTTCAAGGAACACCGTGAGTGCCAAGGAACCTGGTACATGGATAGTGGTTGTTCCAGGACATATGATAGGAAACAAGAAAAATCTGTCAAAATTCAAGGAAGTTAAAGGAGCAAAAGTCATATTTGGAGAAATGAAGCTCGGTGAAATAAGAGGCATTGGATCCATCAAGAGGAACGGATTAGAAATCACAGATGTTGCATATGTTGAAGGACTCAACTTCAACTTGCTAAGCATCAGTCAACTCTGTGACAAGGGCTATAATGTTGGATTTAACATGGGTATATGCCAAATCAAGGATCTTGAATCGAATGAAGTTGTGTTGCAAGGATGCGGACAAAAGAACATGTATGTAGTAGATTGGTCAACCGCTACACACAAAGACCTATCTATTAGCCAAAAGCACAAATTGAATCAAGTTGGTTGTGGCACAAAAGTGAGCCACCTAAATTTCAAAACGATTAACAAGCTTGCGAAGTAATCTTGTGGAAGGACTTCCGGACTCAAGATACAAGAAGGAGAGTATATGTGATGCATGTCGAAGGGAAAACAAATCAAATCTTCATTCAAAGAAAAGACATGTCCATCTTCAACAAGAATATTACATATGCTACATATGGATCTATTTGGCCCAAATGGAACCAAACTAGCATAAGTGGAAAGAAATACACCTTGGTGGTAGTAGATGACTACTCAAGATATACATGGACTATATTCATGTGTAAAAAGAAAGAAACTCTACAGAAACTTCCACGAGTTGATGAAGAAAATTCAAAATGAAAAGAGCAAACCATTATCAAAATAAGATCGCAGGAGGAATCGAGTTTGTCAATGGGATAATAACTCAAGATTATATTGAAAATGGCATTGGTCATGAATTATCTACACCAAGGACTCCAACAACTGAATGGAGTTGCGAGAAAGAAGGAATAGAACTCTCAAAGAAGATAAAAAGACCATGTTAGTCAAGGGGTTACCAAAAAGATTTTGGGTCAAGCAATCAACACACACTTGCTACACTCAAAACAGGATGTATGATAAAAGAACGGTGACAAAGACTCCTATGAGATTTGGACAGGAGAAAACCAAATGTTGCATATTTTAGAATATTTGGATGTAAATGCTTCATCCATAACAATGGCAAAGACAATCTAAAGGCCTTCGATGCTAAAGTCGATGAAGGTATCTTCTTGGGATACTCGGTGAAAGCAAAGCCTACAGAGTACTCAACAAAAGGACTATGGTTGCGGAGGAATCCATTCATGTGGTATTCGATGAGCCAAATGTAAATGGAGAAGATATTGAAGAGTCACCGATAAGTGAATCATCCAAACATACGAGAAAAATCCCTATCTTGTCAAGCTTGAAATCGGAATTGTAAACTCGGAAGAAGATGACATAGTTGAATCTCAAAAGCAATTTGGAAAATTTGAGCTAAGTGATTACGAGAGAGTGATCAAAGCAACACAATCGCTAGACGACTAAATCTAACTAACTTACTTCAACTTTGATGTAAGATGGTGAAAGACCATCCACGAACTTGTCATTGGAGATATAAGAGAAGGTGTCAAAACAAGATCCTAACTCAACAACAAGCTATGTTCACATGCTTTATCTCGCAAATAGAGCCCAAAGATGTGTTACAAGCATTGGATGACACACATTGGATTCAAGCTATGCAAGAAGAGTCAATCGGTTTGAAAGAAATAAAGTATGGGAATTAGTTCAAAGACCCACCCATCAAAATGTTATTGGTACTAAATGGGTGTTGAAACAAGATGAACGATGAAGGTTACGTGGTAAGAAACAAAGCAAGACTAGTAGCCAAAGGATATTGCCAAGAAGAAGGAATAGATTTTGATGAAACATTTGCTCCTCGTAGCAAGATTGTAAGCAATAAGGATGTTTCTTGCCTATGCACTCACAAGAATTTCATTGTATATCGATGGATGTAAAAAGTGCAATCCTAAATGGTTTATTGGAAGAAGAAGTGTATGTTGAACAACCTCCAGGATTTGAGCGAGAAGACTCTTGGAGATAAGGTATACAAATCAAGAAAGCTCTGTATGGATTGAAACAGACACCCTGAGCATGGTATGATACTTTGTCACAATTCCTAAGCGAGAATGGATTTACAAAAGGAAAAGTCGATAGAACACTTTTTTTAATTCAAGACAAGAAGAGCATCCGCTTGTTCAAATATATGTGGATGACATCATTTTGGATCCACAAACAAAGAGCTATGTGAAAAAATTTCAAACCTCATGCAAAGCAAATTTGAAATGAGCATGATGGGAGAGCTAACATTCTTCCTTGGACTCCAAGTGAAACAATGAAGGATGGAACCTTCATAAGTCAAACAAAATACACCAGAGATTTAATGAAGAAATTTGGTATGGAGGAGAAGTCTTCTGTGAAAATACCAATGAATACATCGGTCAAAATGGACATGGATGCGGATGGCAAGCCTCGTAGATCAAACAAGCGAGCCGGACATCACCTTTGTTGTAGGTGTATGTGCGAGATTTCAATCTGCTCCAAAAGAGAGTCATATGAGCGGCCTAAGAGAATCTTGAGATACTTGAAAGGAAGCCAAGAAGTTGGCTTATGGTATCCAAAGGAAGGTGGATTCAAGCTAATTGGCTATTCGAGACTCGACTATCCGATGCGAGTTGACAGAAAAGCACCTCGAGGCACATGTCAAATGCTTGGAAACAGTGATTTCTGGTTTAGCAGAAGCAAAATTCAATAGCCACCTCTACACGGAACGAGAATACATAGGCTGGGCAATTCTTTGTGCCCAAATCCTATGGATGAGGCAAAGAATCGAGAGACTATGAAGTTGAAGAAAAGGAAATTCCAATCATGTGTGATGATAACACAAGTGCAATTGCAATCACTTAGAATCCTATGTTGCACTCAAGAACAAAGCATATCGATGTCGATATCACTTCATAAGAGATCATGTTGAAAAGAAGGACATCATATTGGAATATATCTCAAGCGATAAACGGTTGGCCGACATATTCGTAAAAACCATTATGTGAGTCAAGATTTGAAGAACTCAAGCATGTGTTAGGGTTAATTGAGCTGAGCTAACACTCGGAAGACTCAAAGAAAATAAATGAAACACAAAAAGAGAAAAAGGATGAATTCTCAAAATCGCCTAAATGAATCACCATCGGAAAGACGATTATACCGAATTAGTGACAAATTTGAGTCACTTAAGAGAACGTGACGAGAAGAGTTAAATCGGCTAAGGGATAAGTCGAGTCATTTATGAGCAAAGTGACAAAACGCAAATCGTTTTTACTAAGCGGGAATGTTTTTAAGAATGACGTCAAGATAATGATGATGTGTACGAGACAAAAAAGCTGCATACAAGCTTATGATTGGATATAAATCTTTGTCGCATTAAATTCGAGATATTAAATGCTAATCGGCGTGCAAAATCTAAGCCATTGATTTCGATCACATTTCAAAAACCACCCGAACGCCCTTTCGTAAAACCATACTTACCCCATTTTATCTGTTTTCTCTCACATATCACCAAAACAGTTCATTTCTATATCGAAGCAAAGGCAAAACTCTCTCAAAACCCTCTCAAGTATTCAAATCAAATTTCTAAGTTTCTTTTAGGTGAAATCGAAAAATGGCGTCAACCTATGATTTTGTCAAGTTAGGAAAACAAATCCACACAGGGTCGCCACAGTAGATTTCGAGGGCATGGTCAAACAAGGGTCCGATGACGCCTCATAAAGAAAATCACCAAAAGCTCGAAAGGTCCGGGCTAAAATCATTTTCGACGATGGAGTTCTTAATGACCTATGTGGAAGAGGTCGCACAATTCTACGTGAACGCCGAGATTCACGATGAAGGGATAAAATCATCTGTTCATGGAAAGAAGTTCACCATCTCTGCCAAGGATTTGGTGAACACCGCCACTACCGACGGAAGGAGCATCGAGAAATCAACGAAGCCGATGTAAACCTGGTTCTTTGCCTTGGAATGAAGTAGCCAAGCCCGACAATGCTTGATAAAATAGTTTACACGACAAACAAGAGGTCTTTGAAGGAGGATTACCACAAATGTTGGACATAGTTGCCAAATGCATAGACATCAAATTTGGCGGCTTTGACCAATCATCCAAAAGCAAAGTTGATCGTGAATGGCTCGCGATCATTGAAGAAAGGAAAATAAACTGGCCGAATTTGTTTGTCTCTGAGACTCGCGAGAATGTAGGGAACAAATCCTTCAAGGAAGATGGTGCATTTGGAGGATCCCAGGATATGGTCCAGTGATTGGTAGGGTGATGGAGGTGAAAGGAGTCCCTCTTGGACATGGAAAAGCGTTCCATGTAAACAAGAGGATGTTCAGATCAAACCTCGGCGCACGAAGAGAGCCTACGCCAAGAGAGAGCGACACGAGTGAGGGGAATCGGTGACCACGAAGATACTGATTGTTTCCTCTCCACCAAAGAAGAAAAGTTGCCCTGCACCGCTAAGAGAATCGATGCCCCTGCAACATGCTAAGAATCTGCTGCTCCCGCAGAAAGAAAGACAAAACTGCTCTCCCCTGCGCTCGAGTCACCGCCTCAGCCGTGTCTCCCGCCCCAGAAGGAATGGTCGAGAAGGACTCTCAACTACCTTCTCCAATCATCAAAAAGAGGAGAGGAGAAAAGCAAGACGGTCTTCTCCTCGTAAGAAAAACACGAGAATCGGCCCCCCGCCAAGACTGGGAAGAAACTCTCTCTCGAACCGGAAGTCCCTCCAGTATGAACTAAGAGACGACGAAGAATCATCAAGCAATCCGAGCTTGAGAAACTTTTGAATCGGCCACTCATTTGGAGCAAATACGTAAACTATTTGAAGAAGTAGAGTCCCCGGATATAATTGATGAAACAATAAGTCTCTGAAGGCAATCAACGAGGCAAATCAAGACACATCTCGTAGTTCGCAAATTGAGACACAAGAAGTTAAGCCGATAGAGATGATAGTGATGTGATGATCCTATCCCCACCTTACCGGCACATCCAAAATCGCCTGCGAGAGTGGAGGAAGTGGAAATTGAGTCGATCCGGGAACTTCCTCGACTCGACCTCTATGATCCCAAAGATGGATGAAGAAAATCGTAAAAGATATCCTGCAGATCTTCAAGGATAAGGAGAAGGAGAGATCGGCGAGAGGAAGCCGAGGCACGAGAGAAGGCCAACATCCGCCCTCTCACCGGCACCACGTAACATACACATCCTCACTTCGATATTCTATCGAAAGTGATGAGGATCTGACCCTATTCTTTGCCGCCACGAGAAGAGTTGCAAATGCAGCAAGCAATGCATGAATCGAATTCTTCATGAGAAGAGCATGATGGAGGGACCAGGAGAGTCCTCCAAATCACGGTGAAATTGATCCAATGGGAGTAAAAGAAATCGCCACCGTTGTTGCTGCCACCACTTCCCACTCACTCGGAAGAAGGAATTAAGGAAATGGCGATGGCGGGTTAGTGGGGACCCCAGTTGAGCCAACCCCTAATGAAGGTGTCTTACCACCGCCCCAATGGTCGAACACTCAAGTAGAAACAGTCGGGAGTTTGGAGACGAGTGACCCCATTCCAAGTCACTCACCGTGATGCGCCGGTGAGGGGAAACTCCTCCACTGCAGCAAGAAGGTCGGAGGATGCAGATGACTCCACAACGAATCTAGGAGGCGAAGTGGAGAAAGTACAAACACAAAATGAACAACAAGTTGCCATCAACGAAGCTCGACGATTGAGACTGTCTTAGCCGAGGTGCCAACCGCTCTCGAAGGCTAATGATCCGATGCGATCGAGGCACGAGGAAGGAACAACCACGGGAGTTAACACTGCAGGCGATGAAAGTGCAATCTATGGGGTTGAGACTCCAATGGATGCCACCACGAAGACCCTAAGACAACCGACACTATCGAAAGGGAGGTCCAGGCCTCGTCTGCGCAGCTTGACATGCGGGGAGGTAATGAAGGCCAACAGGAGGTTGAGACTTCCGGGGTAAAGAAGCTAAAGTAGAGAACATCCCTCCGCTATCATTGATCCATCCGAAAAGGAGATAAGTGCGCTTCATGATTCCCAGGATAATCCCGATGTAACCTTTCTCGGGATCGGAAGCGACGGAAGAAGCCGAGTCATCCCCCCGTGACAGATCCAAAAGACTCGGTGAGGATGTTCCCAAAGATGAGCAAGTCGATCTCAAAACTACTCGTCAAACTTTCAATTTTGATGGTGAGCCACCAATGGAAATCTCATCATCGTCCGATGACACTTCTCGATAAGGCCGAGGACCAGTCCACTCAATTGGAAAAACCAGTGAGACCAATGAAGTCTGTTGAGACAGTGAGGCTCAAAAGTCGGGTCCACTTCACAAAAGACCCCAAACCAAACAGAGTCCACCTGCACATGCTCCCCAAGCCGCGCGAGGTTCGACTCAAAAGGAACTTCACGCGCACCTCTCCTCATTGAACAAATCCCGATCGGCCGTGATGATTCCTTTGTAGAATCATTTCTTTTCTCTCTAGAGATACCCGACCTCCCCGACGAGTCGAGAACGATCTCGCGCTTCCACAGACGCAGATCCTGTTCTTCCATCCGACACCATCGTTCAGTGACTATGACTTTGACGCCGCATGGCGTCAGTCACCGCAAGAAGAAACAACTCGAAGTTCGGGAGGTGTTCAAAGCATTATTTGCTGAAATTGAACAGATGGAGAGGCACCGAGCCTCTATGGACATGAGACTGGATAATGAGAGATGCCAACCTTACTGCCGACTTGAGAGGCATAACAAGAAGAATCGGGAATGGTGGCAACAAAGAAAACAATGCGTGTGGAACAAGCTAGATATTTGAGAACATTGTTCAACAAGTCGCCTGGTATGGAGAGCGAGAATGCCGATGCAAAAACGAAATTGAGAGAACGCATCGAGCACATGCATGAAGCTCACACTGCGCCGAGATAAAAGCTGCGTGAGCAAAATAAGAGTGATCTCCAGCGTATGGAAGAAAATATGGATAGAAAATTCAGCCTTCTCATGGCTGAGATGAAGTTAATTTCAGCGAGTCCAACGCTACTCGCTCGAATTTCGTGCCCCATACACCGCACAGACTCGAGGCGTAGAACTCGGCTATCGCAGGCTCGACTTCCGCTTGCCAAGATGTTTCAGTGTTCATCTCTCCTTTGATGATGCCAAAAAGGGGGAAGAGGAATACTTTAAAGCGCTAAAGAGATCTGAAAGCTGAAAAGGATGGAGCAATTTGTAAAGGAAAAAAGGAAGTTTGGGTGAGGAAGTTACAAGGAGAAAGAAGGAAAGTCTGTTGAGGGGAAGAATCGAGAGATGTGACCTTAATGATTGCACAAACCCCCAATAAGGTCTTGTCACGATTGATATTATCGCAAAGAAATTCCGATGACTCGCCACTCCAACACTGCTATATCTATGGGAAAAGAGAAAGACAATTGAAGCGGGGATGGAGGAAGTGGAAGGAAGAATGGATGCCCGAGTTATGAATATCTTGAAACAACATGGAGGCATTCCAAAGAGACGAGAGACACTTATGCCATCTCGGATGCCGGAAATGAGCCAAGATCGGTTGATGAATTTAAAACGCAAAGATCGAAGGATACTTTGCAAACATGTCTATGGCTCAAGCTTGGGACTTGTATCTTGGGAAAAGGGTCTCACATTATGTGAAGAAGCCGACAGCAGACCATCGATCCTACTGCTGGTCACTCTGCTGGTCACTCGGCTAGAAAAAGAAGACCCCAAAGACAATACACGCCCGGAGGAAGAAGCGGTGGTGGAGGAAGAGGTTTGGACCAGGCCTCCGCCCAAAAACATTGAGTACATAGATCCAGGCAAGAAATGAGGGATCTCTCGGGTGGTCTTGACCAAGTAGCCAATCGCAAGTGGCTAAAAGCAATGCTAAGTATGCGAAAAGAATAGAAGAAGAAAATAAGAGACAAACTCAGCTATGGGAGGAAAGACAAGAGAGATTAAGAAGAGATGAAGCTGCCCCGGAAAGCATATGAAAAGAAGAAGAAGAAGCGCGGCCTGGAGATGAGAAAAAGAGAAGAAGACCGAAGATGACGAAGCGAGGAAGATGAAAGAAGGAGCGCAGCGAAGGAGATGAAGTGTTGTTGTCCACCCTTCATGTATTTTAATATGTAAATACATACTATGTAAGTCTTCCGCAATAAAGTCAGAATTCTTTATTTTTGTATAGATAAATGTTTGCTCCGATACACCTTGTAAACAGTTGTGTAATGAGAACAAGAATGTTATGATCAATAAAAGAATTGATTCTACACATACATTCTCTGTGAATGCACTATCTCGTATGTATCTTTGCTATTTACATTTTGAATGTTTTAAGTTTTGGCATCATCAAAAAGGGGAAATTGTTGGGAAATTTATCGTTTAGATTTTGATGAATGCCATGTAAAACTTAGAATATGAAGTTGGCTCCCCATTCTTTGTTGTAAACCGCATTGTAATAAATAAATGGGTCAAGTCGAAAGTTAAGTCGCCTATGCCCAAACATGCAAGAAGACAACGAGACTAGAAGGAAGACTCCGCATTGCAAAGCAAAGTGAGTATGGCAAAGAAGAGAAGACGGAACTCGATGAAGGAGCGGTGAGATGCAATCGAGTGGAGTATCAGTCAAGTCAACTCAAGAAAAGCTAAGTCTCAAGTTGAAGTGATGAAGAGTTATCCAATGATTGGAAGTGTCTCTAAGTCACCTGGGGAAAACAAGGAAATGCGTCAAGTCGAGATAATCTGAAAAAGATCCGTTACAGAAATCAAGAGAATTACTTAAACAAGTAATATCTCCATGCTACCTTTCTCGAAGTGCTCGATCCCGAAGCGTGCAAAAGAAATAAACCAATGGGAAGCACTACACCGTGTCGAACTCGAAAAGTCAAGAACAATTCATACGAGGAAATGGCAATTCCAAGGATCGCAACAAGACAAGCCAACAACCACAAGTGACTTTCAAAAATAAGCCTATCTCTTCAACGGGCAGATTTTTGAAAGATCACGCAGTGACAGAGGTTACCTTGACCATACAAGCAAGAAAGAAACATTTTGTAACCTGAATTATTCTCAAGTTATTAAACGCTCAATCCTCAAGCCTACACTACGAAGAACATCAATCCAACACTCATTGTGAAGGAAAGATAACTTCAATCAGTTGAAGAGGAAATTATCAAGAATCAAGGGTCTACATTCCACGAAGGATTGTAGGAAGGTTCAAGGTTGAACAAGTCTTGAGCTTTTGGAGGGCTTCGTGATCAAATCCAAAGAGCTTAAGCAAGTGTGGGTAGTAGCAAGGCAAAAGTGCGCCTGTGAAGAAGTTCGAGTCGCACGAGAAGCCAATTTGAGTGATCAAGGCATCTCCGCATCGAGTCCCAAAGGATCAAGTTAGCTGTGTGATCAAGACTTGTATCGGGACTGTTACCACTTTGTATCGATCAATACCTAGTGGATTCCTCCGGGAGTTGGAGAAGAGAGGAGTAGAAGAATTACCCCATCTTCGAACCTCTATAAAAACTTATCGTGTCTTTTACATTTCAAAGACTTTAATTCCCGCATCTTATTTGTTTAATTCTCACGACATATTTGCTATCCAACCGATAATTTCTAAGTACTAAATCAAACTTTAAATCTCTACTAAACCAAACTTAAGGGTGTTAAGTATTCCGTAAAAACAAACCACGTTGAGCTAATTCGGTCTTAACGGTGAGTTATTCTATCAACAAAGCTCGGTCAGTCGTTGAGTGACTAATTCTACTTGATTAACTAAATTGGTTGTCACCAAGGACACAACCGTGTAGTATCAACTCGAACCTTTAAAAGGACTAAATCGAAAAATTTGGTAAGGTTTATTCAACCCCCCTTCTAAACCTTACACTCACACCCCTTGGGACCTACAGGAAACAAGAAAAATCTATCAAACTTCAAGGAGATTAGAGGTGCTAAATTTATATTTGGAGGAAATGAAGCTCCAGGGGAAATAAAGGCACATGATCCATCAAGAAAAATGGATTGGAAATTATAGATGTTGCTTATGTTGAGGGACTCAACTTCAACTTGCTTAGCATAAGTCAACTCTGTGATAAAGGCTACAATGTTGGATTCAACATGGGAGTGTGCCAGATCAAAGATGTTGAATCAAATGAAATAGTGCTGCAATGATCAAGGAAGAAGAATATGTATGTGGTAGATTGGTCTACTGCACATCAAGCACCTGTTTGTTAGCAAAGAGCACAACCAAATCGAGTTGGTTGTGGCACAAAAAGCTGAGTCATCTGAACTTCAAGACAATCAACAAGCTTTCAAGGAGCCATCTTGTGGAAGGGTTGCCAGACTCAGTATATAAGAAGGAAAGTGTATGTGATGCATGCCAGATGGGAAAGCAGATCAAATCTTCGTTCAAAGAAAAATCCAATCCTTCATCGACAAGAATATTGCATCTGTTACACATGGATTTATTTGGTCCAGTTGAACCAGCCAGCATAAGTGGAAAGAAATACACTTTAGTGGTAATGGATGATTATTCAAGATATACATGGACAATCTTTATGTGCAAAAAGAAGTAAACCTTGCAAAGATTACCTCAGCTTATGAAGAGAATTCAAAACGAGAAGAGTCAAACAATTATCAAGATAAGATTTGATAGAGGAACTGAGTTTGTTAATGGAATAATTACTCAGTATTTTGTTGAAAATGGTATTGCTCATGAATTATCTGCAGCAAGGACTCTACAGCAGAATGGAGTAGCATAAAGAAGAAATAGAACTCTCAAGGAAGCTGCTAGAACAATGTTAGCTGAAGCTGGATTGCCTAAAAGATTTTGGGCTGAAGCCATCAATACTGCATGCTATACTCCAAAGACTCCATATGAAATCTGGACAGGGAGGAAGCCAAATGTTGGGTACTTCAGAATACTTGGATGTAAATGCTTCATCCACAACTATGGCAAGGATAATCTAAAGGCTTTCGATGCTAAAACTGATGAAGGTATCTTCTTGGGATACTCAGCTGAACGCAAAGCCTACAGAGTGCTGAACGAGAGGACAATGGTCACAGAAGAGTCTATTCATGTGTTTTTTGATGAACCAAATGTGAGTGGAGAAGACATTGAAGAATTAGCTGATAAGCTGAATCAGCCAACTATGCAAAAGAGTCCCTATATTGAAGCTGAAACAAAAGCAATTAATACAGATGAAGATGAGATAGCTGAATCTCAAAGACAACTGGGAAGTCTGCAGCTGAATGATGATGAAAGAGCTGCTCAATGCAACACAGCTGCGAGATAGCTGAACTCAGCTAATTTACTCCAACCTGATATAAGATGGCTAAGAGACCATCCACCAGAATTAGTCATTGGAAATGTTATAGAGGGTATAAGAACCAGATCCAGAGCTCAACAAGAAGCAATGTTCACTTGTTTTATTTCTCAAATAGAACCAAAAGATGTGTCTCAAGCCTTAGATGACACACATTGGATTCAGGCCATGAAAGAAGAGTTGAATCAATTTGAAAAAAACAAAGTATGAGAATTGGTGCAAAGGCCAACACATCAAAATGTGATTGGCACAAAATGGGTTTTTAGAAACAAAATGAATGAGAAAGGTTATGTGGTGAGAAACAAAGCAAGATTGGTAGCTAAAGGGTATTGCCAAGAAGAGGGAATAGATTTTGATGAAACATTTGCTCCTGTTGCAAGATTAGAAGCAATAAGGATGTTTCTTGCCTATTGCACACAAGAACTTCATTGTATATCAAATAGATGTGAAAAGTGCATTTTTAAATGGATTGTTGGAAGAAGAAGTCTACGTTGAGCAACCTCCAGGCTTTGAGTAGAAGACACTTGGAGATAAGGTGTACAAGCTCAAGAAATCATTATATGGATTGAAACAGGCACCAAAAGCATGGTATGACACATTATCTCAATTCCTAACTGATAATGGATTTACCAAAGGCAAAGTGGACAAAACACTCTTTAGAATCCAAGATGGAGAGAGTATTCTGCTAGTTCAAATATATGTGGATGATATCATTTTTGGATCCACAAATAAAGAGATGTGTGATAAGTTCTCAAACCTAATGCAAGGCAAATTTGAAATGAGCATGATGAGAGAGCTAAACTTCTTTCTAGGACTTCAAGTCAAGCAGCTGAAGGATGGAACCTTCATAAGTCAAACAAAGTACACCAG
This sequence comes from Rehmannia glutinosa, assembly GCA_016081115.2. Taxonomy (NCBI): domain Eukaryota; kingdom Viridiplantae; phylum Streptophyta; class Magnoliopsida; order Lamiales; family Orobanchaceae; genus Rehmannia; species Rehmannia glutinosa. The sequence goes on from JABTTQ020000417.1 coordinate 59,770, forward strand.
AGATTTAATGAAGAAATTTGGTATGGAAGAAAAGTCATCTGTGAAAATACCAATGAACACATCAGTCAAGATGGACATGGATGCAGATGGTAAAGTTGTAGATCAAACAAGATACAGAGCACTTATTGGATCACTACTCTATTTAACAGCAAGCAGGCCAAACATCACCTTTGCAAAGAGGTGTATGTGCAAGATTCCAATCTCGCACCAAAAGAAAGCCATATGATGAGCCAAGAGAATCCTAAGATATTTGAAAGGATGCCAAGAAGTTGGCTTATGGTATCCAAAGGAAGGTGGATTCAAGCTTATTAGTTATTCAGACTCTGACTATGATGGATGTAGAGTTGACAGGAAAAGCACTTCAGGTACATGTCAAATGCTTGGAAACAGATTGATTTCATGGTTTAGCAAGAAGCAAAACTCAATAGCCACATCCACAGCTGAAGCAGAGTACATAGTTGCGGGCAAATCACAGCCCAAGTCCTATGGATGAGACAACGGTGAGAGATTATGAAGTTGAAGAAAAGAGATTCTAATTATGTGTGATAACACGAGTGCTATTGCAATCACTCGCACTCGTTTTGCATTCAAGAACAAAGCACATCGATGTCAGATACCATTTTATAAGAGATCATGTTCAAAAGAAAGACATCACCTTGGAATACATCTCAACTGATAAGCAGTTAGCTGGCATATTCACAAAACCCTTATGTGAATCAAGATTTGAAGAGCTTAAGCATGAGCTAGGGTTAATTGAGCTGAGTTGACACTCAGAAGACTCAATGAGAAGAGATGGAACGTGAAAGATGAAAATAGAACAAATCTCATGAATCAGCCAAGTGAATCAGCCGTATTGAAAAGTCAGTTGTATCGAGTTAGCTGACAGCTGAGTCACTAAACGAAAGGAGAGAAGAAGAAGTTGAGTCATTTGTGGAGTAAGTTAGGTCATTTATGAGCTAAGTGACAAAAACGAAGTGGTTTTTAATGAGCAGGAATGTTTTTAAGGATGATGTCAGCGTAATAATGACGGGTACAGTCAAAAGCAGCACAGTAAGCATATGATTGGATATAAATGCTGCCACATTAAATGCTGATCAGCGTGCTAAATCTGAGCCGTTGATCTCAATCAAAATTCAAAAAGTGAAAACACGTCCTTTCATAACCCTTATATACTCCTTCTTTCTGTTTTCTCTCTTACACTTAAAACTGTTCATCTTCAAACATTCGAAAGCAAGTTCTTTTCTCTCAAAAACCCTACGAGTTCACAAGCAAGTTCATCAAGATTTAATCGGTAGAAACTTCTAAAAATGGCACCAAAGATTAATTTCATCAAGTTATCGAAGCAAATCCACTCTGGTTTGACTGTGGATTTTGAAGGAATGGTGAAGTAGGGTTCTGATGAACCCTAGTGAAGAAGATAGCTGATATATTGGAAAAGTCCGGTCTCAGGCATTTTCTTACTTTGGAGTACTCGCACACCTACCTTGAAGAGGTGGGCAGTTCTATGTGAATTCTGAGGTGCAGGACGAAGGTATCAAGTCCTCCGTCCACCGCAAGGACATCATGATTACTGCTAAGGACCTTGTGGAGCACTGTTTGCTGCCGTCTGAGGGCATGACGAAAATAAATGAAGATGATGTGGACTTGGCTGCTGCATGGAAATAAGTAGCCAAACCAGAGTGTGCTGCGAAAATAGTCTACACAGCTGAGAAGAAGTTGTTGAAGGATGACTATCACAAGCTGATGGATGTCATCTCAAAATGTGTGGACATGAAGTTCAGAAACTTCAACCAGCTGTCAAAGACTAAGTTGATCGTCATGGATGTTATCATTCAAGGAAAGAAAGTTAATTGGGCTGAGTTCGTGTACAACAAACTCTGTCAGAACGTTGTGAATAAAACTTTCAAGGAAGATGGATCCTTTGGAGGATCACTTGGCTATGGCCTAGTTATTGGGCATTTGAAGGAACTGAAGGGTATTCCTCTTCAACATGGAAAGCCCTTCCATATAAACAAGAAGATGTTCAGGGCTAAACTTTCAGGAGCCCAGAAGAGAGCCCATGCAAAGAGGGCGGATACAAGTGAGGGGGAATCAGCTGACCCCGAGGAAACAGATGTTGCCTCCCCTCCCAAGAAGAAAGTTGCAAAGAAGAAGGCTACCTTTGCAGCAAAGTCAATGGATGTACCTGCCCGTGCAGCCGAGTCGCCTGCCCATGCAGCCGTGTCCCATGCCCCCGTAGCCGAAGCTGAGAAGATGGCTGAGAAAGAAGCCCAAATACCTTCTCCAGTCATAAGGAAGAAGAGGACTGCCAAGCCCAGAAAGGCAGCTGCCTCTAAGGAAACTCAGAAGGCATTTACTTTTGAGAAACCGGAGGAAACTGAACCAGATATCCCTCTGGTTAAAACCAAGAGAAGGAAGAGAATCTCCAAGCTGTCAGAGATTGAAAAGACAGTCGAGTCTGCTACTTAGCTGGAGAAAACCTCAAAGACTGTTGACATTGAGGAAGTGCGGTCTCCCGAAATAATCGATGAAACTGCCAAGTCTGCTGAAGGTGATCAGCAGAGGCCCCCAGAAGACCCAGTTGTGGAGAGGACAGCTGAGGATAAAGAAGCAGCTGAGACAACTGAATCTCCAATTGAAAAGGTTGTCTCTCCGCCTGCTCCGGATGCTGCTGAAGGTGAAGAGCAGCAAAGCATGCCACCATCCATTCTAGAAAAGAAAGGACATGAACAAGATGACGATGATGATGTCATCATGATTTCTCCAATATACCCAGACATCCAACGCCGTCTACACGAATGGAGGGCATGGAAGCTGAGTCACTAAAGGGTGCAATTTGAACGCCCTGAGTTCATAGAAGAAGATGAGTTTTTTTTTGAATTTCTCGGCATCACCAAGGTGATTCAAGCCCTTGATGAAGAAAATTGCTTGAATATCTTACAAATCTTCATGGAGAATGAACAAGCCAAAGCAGTTGAAGAAGCAGAAGCTCATGAGAAAGCCAGTATATGTCCTCTTACTGGAACTCTAGAACACATTAACTCTCATCTTGGTGTGTTTTCAGAGAGTGATGACGACATGGATCCCATTGCTGCTAAAGAGAAGTCAGACATGCAACAAGCTTTGAAGGAATCCAGGATGCTGCATGAGCAACGAATGTTCGAAGGACCAAGAGAGTCCTCACAATCTCTCCTGGAGACAGACCCATTAGGAGTATTGCAGTAGATTTCCACAACCATAGCTGCAGCTACGTCCCCAGTTGTCTCATAGAATGGGTCCAAGGGACTTGGTGATGAAACTGGGAATTTGGGCCCCAAGTTGAGCCAACCCCTACTGAAGGTGTGTTACCACCTGCTCCCACGGCTGAGCACTCATCGGAAGCAGCCGGGAGTCTGGAAAAGAGTGACCCCATCGTCAGTCACTCAGCTGGTGTGCCAGCCGAGGGGGAAACTCACTCCACTGTAGCAGGGTCGGAGGATGCTGCAGATGACTCCATATTGAATAAAGGATGCGAAGTGGAAACCGAAAAAGACACACAACAAGTTGACATTGACAAAGCTCGGACAGTTGATTCTGTCCGAGCTGAAATGCCAGCTGCTTTGAAGGCCAAGGACACTGTTGTAGCAGTTGAGGCAAAGGATGGAGATGCCCTGGGAGTTAACAGTCTGGGCACTGAAAGTGCAATCCAAGGAGTTGAGACCCCTTCAGATGCCACAGTCCAAGACCCTACGACAACTGCGTCTGTCAAAGGGAATGTAGAAGGCCTTTGCGATTGAGACCGCTAAAGGTATTGAAGGCCCGAGGAGGTTGAGACTTCCGGGTAAAGAGAAAGAAATACGAGAATATCCTCATGTTCACATTGAAAAATCTGAGAAGGAGATTAGTGCTCTTCATGATTCCCAAGACAACCCTGATATATAATTTCTGGGATCTGAAGATGAAGCTGAGTCCACCCCTATTGCACATCACAAGGACCCAGCTGAGGATGCTCTTTCATGACGAGTCGATTGAGTTTCAAAGCCGCTTTCGTCAAACATTCAAATTTGATGATGAACAAGCCCCTAGGTTTCATCATCATCCAATGACGCCGATGATACAAATGAGACGAGTCTACTCAAATGGAAAAACCTAATGAGGCCGATGAAGCTGTTAAGACACCTGAGGCTTAGTCAGCTGGGCAAAAACAATCAAGCGCCCACTACAACAACTTCAATCGGAGGCACTAGAGTCAAGAAGAATGACCACCTCACACACAATATCTCACGTGCGAGATGATGCATTTGAGGATGTATTTCTCTTTTTCCTCGAGCTGTCTGTGCTAGAAGAAGAGACTGCAAGAGAACAGAAGCACTACACTATGCAAGAAGATCCCATAATTCCCTCGACTCAATCGGTGTGTCACCGATTTCAACTTCGATGCAGAGAGTGGCCGACAAATTTGACTCAATTGATAAACGGTGAGATGCATGAAATCTTCAAGAAGATCTGTGAAGAGATTGAGAAGATTGAATGGCACCAAGCCTCTCTCGACATGCACCTGGACAACAGAGATGCCACTCTCACAGCAGACTTGAGAGGAGTGGTGGTCAGGATAAGGGAATGGTCTCAACAGCAGAGTGTCATGCGTCTCGAGCAAGTTCGCTACTTCAAGGCACTATATAATAGAATCTTTGGTTTGGAGGCCGATAATCGACATGAAAGCAGAGGATGCAGACCTATATGGAGAGATTGCATGCCTCTCATACAGGTGAAATGGAGTTGATGCGTGAATTTCATCGAAAAGTAATTCTGCGTGTTGAAGAGTACATGAATACGAAGTTCAGCTTTCTCATGGCTGAAATGAAACTGGTGGCAGCTGAATCGAAGGCCACTCGCTCAGAATTTTGAACAACACATGTTGCAGCAGACTGTAAGCAGAACTCAGTTCTCAGCCGACTGGATTTTATGCTCGCAGGAATGTTTCCTGGGGTTCCTCTCTCCTCGATGATGCCAAAAAGGGGGAAGAGGAATACCTGAGGAAATTGAAGGAAGAACAGCTGAGAAGCAAAAGGATGAAGCAGTTGTTGAGAAGAAGGGAAAAGATGTTGAGGGGGAAAGGTCAAAGGATTTGACCCTGATGATTGTTGAAACCCCTCAACATGGTCATGTAACAGCCTCGATAATCATCAAACTTCCAGTGACTCTGCCGCTCCAACACTCTGTTGTGCCTATGTATGAGAAAAGAAAATTTGTGGAAGCATGGATGAAGGAGGTTGAAAGAAATATGGATGCCCGTGTTCTAGAAGTTCTGAAAACTTACGGTGGCATTCCGGTAGGAAAGGACACAAATGCCATTCTAGATGATGGAGACGAGCCAAGATCCGTTGAAGAGTTTAAAACGCTCGAATCCGAAGGTTACTTCAAGAACATATCTATAGCCCAAACCTGGGACTTGTCTTTGGGAGAATGGGAAGAAGCTTTGCGAAGAAGGCGACAGACGATAAACTACCAAAGACCATTCACTGGTAATAAAAAGACACCAGTACAATATACGCCCAGAGGAGGAGGAAGAAGTGGTGGAGGTAGAGGTTTTCAACCTAGACCTGTACCCAAAAACATTGAATATGTAGATACTGGCAAGAAGGGAAGGATCTACTGAGCTGGGTATGATGAAGTAGCCAATCGGGAAGTGGCTAAGAAGAATGTTGAATACGTGAAAAGAATCGAAGAGAAAGATAAAAGACAAGATTAGCTGTGGGAAGAAAGGCAAGAAAGGAAGCGAAGAGACGATGCTGCGAAGAGAGCTTATGAAAAGAAGAAATCATCTGAAGATGAAAAGAAAATAAAGAGAGCTGATGATGACAGAGCTGAAGAGGAAAGAAGGAGGCAGCAAAGGCGATGAAGTGTTGCTACTAACCCCTTCGTGTATTTTACTTTTGTAAATACATATGTGTGTAAGTCATCTGTACATTCAATTAAGTATTGTTGTATTTTCACTCTATTTTTGTATCTTAGCATATGTGCTTGAAATTGGCTTAGATATGATTATGCTCTGATACACCTTGTAAACAGTTGTGTAAAGGACAAGAATGATATGATAAATAAAATGATTGATTCTACGCATACATTTTTTGTTACTGCATTGTCTGTATGTATCTGTGTTGTTTACATGTTGCTTAATGATTTTAAGTCTTGACATCATCAAAAAGGGGAAAATTGTTAAGAAATTATTTTGAAGATTTTGATGAATGCCATGTAAAACTTAGATTAGAATTTTGGCATCCAATTTTCCTTGTAATTCTCATTGTAATAGATAGGGCTAAATGAGCTGAGTCAAGTCAGCTATGGCTGGGAATACAAGAAGTCAACTAAAGAAGTGAAGTGAAGACTCCGCTGAGGAACAACTGAGTATGGCCAAGATAGAAGACCAAGGACTCGATCGAGATGTAATAAAATTGGTGAGGACGGTGTGTGAAGAGTCAGTTAAGTCAACTTGAAAAGCCATGTCACAAGTTGAAGTGACAGATGAGTGTTTTAATGATTAAAGTAGACTCAAGTCACCTGGGGAAAAGGCAGCTGCAAAGAGGAGTTAACTGAAAAATCCGTTGCACAAAAGTCAAAAACTTTACTTAAATAAGTAGTACTTCCATGCTGCCATGTCTTAAAGTGCTCAGCCCCAGAAGCGTGCAAAAGGAATAAACCAATGGGAAGCACTGCATCTCGTGTCGATCCTGAAAAAAGTCGAACAATCATTTAATACGAGAAAAGGTCTACATCTCAAGACTGAAGACTAAGAAAAGACAAGCCAACGAACTCAAGTGACTTTTGAAAATCAGCCTATCTCTTCAATGGGCAGATTTTTGAAAGTTCACTATAAAAGACTGAGGAATTTCATTGAGAAAAGGTTACATTGCACACCTGAGAAATCAAGCATTATTCAAACTGTAACCTGCAAAATATTCTCAAGATATTAAGCAAAATCCTCAAGCCTAAATCTCCAACACAAAGCTGTGAAGGAAAGACAACTTCAATCTGTTGAAGAGGAAACTTTTGAAGAATCAAAAGGGGTCTACTTTACAAGGAGGAATGTAGGAAGGTTCAAGGTCGAACCAATCTCAAGTTATTGGAGGGCTTCGTGATCAAATCCAAGAAGCTTGAGAAAGTGAGTTGAAGTGAGCAAGCGCAAAACCGCCTGCACTTGAAGAAAGTCCGAGCCGGATGAAAAGCCTATTGTGTGACCAAGGCATCTCCGTGATCGAGTCCAAAGGAGCAAGTGTTTGTATGATCAAGACTTGTCTCTGGATCGATAACCACTTTGTGAACTCGATCATTACTTAGTGGATTCCTCCGGGGAGTTGGAGAAGAGAGGATTAGAAGAATTACCCCATCTTCGAACCTCGTATAAAAATTAATTGTGTCATTTACATTTCAAAGATATTTATATTTCTCGCATACTCATTTCATATCTCACGATAATTTTCTATCCAACTCGACAAATAACTAAGTGCTAAAATCAAGTGTTAAAACAAAGTTAAATTGAATTCAAGGGTATTAAGTCTTCCGCTGAAAAACTCATCACAGCCAAGTTAAGGTCTAGACTAAACAACTGAGATATTCTATCAACAACTCTATCGAGTCTGTTCAGTGGCTAACTCTGCTGATTAACTAACTTAGTTGTCCCTTAAGGACTTATTTTGTGTATTAACTCGTAATAATTTTAAAAGGACTAAAATAGAAAAAGTTAGTAAGGTTTATTCAACCCCCTCTTCTAAACCTTACTTTCACCCTTGGGACCTACAAGTCTTTAGTTGTCCATCAACAATGAATTCAATGTATATATACCATTTTGTTAAACACTTGTTAAACTTTTTGTAGCTTTGAGAACACTTGTTAACCCCTTTTTTGGTAGTGTGTTTTGTATAAATTGGAATTCAATTTATTTTATGTCATGTTTTGTTTTTATTACTATTTTATATTGTTGTGTATTTTTTGCATCAAATCAAATTGAATATATACCAATTCCAAGTGAACACCATCATCTGGAAAAAAAATAACATAAAGATAACAGTAAAAAACCATAGTTGAAGGAATGTCTTAAACAAAAACACAATGGTCAAAAGTCGTCGTTAATACCATTTGTAAGAATTACAAAGGTATCAGAACTATTACAAATAAATTGTCATGAAACATAAAAACTACAATTAAAACCATAGTAAAAAATTGTTGTCTTAAATATGAAAGACAATAGATATAAACTGTCACATACATCAATTCTAAAATTACAATTCTTAACAATTGTTGTAAGGATTGTTGCAATACATCAAAAAATTAATGGTTTTAAACCATTGTCGTTCACAATAAAGATATCAACTTTTGCCCATTGCATGAATGTTGTCATTAGTATGAAAGACAATAGTTCAAAATTGTTGTATATTAGCAAGGTCTTTTACAACACCATCTACAACAATAGTTGGTTGTTCTGAAAGACAACGGATAAATAGTTGTCTTTCAGCGAAATTCTTGAAAATGTCTAATAGTCAACTAAGTTTGTTTGAAAGATTTTACTACTAAGCTAATTCGTGAATAACTTAACTAAACATGCATAATGATATTACGATCTATCAAAGTTAAAAGTTATTAATCCCAAAAATATCAAAGTAAAAGTCTAGAGGAGGATTGGATAAACTTTTAAAAAAAAAATTTGAATGCTGTTATGGACTGAACAACAAATCCAGAGTTTGAAAACTAAGTGAAAAACCAATTTAATGTGCATCGTAAGACTAAGTTGTTTTCTTTCGTGCTTTTACACTTAGTGAAGATTCTGGTTTTAAATCTCAATCAAAATTGTTGTGAAGTAACTTAAATGAATCTGATGTGATTAATATCCTTATGCAAATATGAATATATTGTGTACCAATATAGCTTGCATAAAGTAGTAAATAAAGTAAATGACACAGGACATTATAGAGGTGTCAGATGTGGCGTAATTCTCCATTATTCCTCTCTTCCAACAAAATATTCTCAACCCGAATGTTGCTACAATGGTTTCGTCTTCGGAATTTGCTCAACTCTAAGTGCTACAACCAAATAGAAAACTATTGCTAAAGGCTCCCACTAAAGTAATGATAATCTAATGCTTTTTTGTTGATATTTGAGTCAATGATTTCTCTCAATTGAATCTTTAACACCTTTTAACACATAGATAGTTGAATATTCTTGAAGATCGTTTGAGCTCGATAGCTTAATATTTTAGTTTGATATTCCAAAGAGCATTTCAAATTTTAATTTTTCTTGTGTTTTTGTGTCTTGCGATATTCCACTGAGAATGATCCTTTTATACATAGAGAGACGATTTCAAATTTTCTCATTGAGAGATGGAGGCAAATTTGAATGTTGATCATACAATGTCGTGGCCACTAACTTTGGTGCTCATCCTTATTTCAAAATATGGGGATAATTCTTTGATTTTATCTGCTACGAGTTATTCTTTGCAATGGTTACCTTTTGTCATTTTTTACGAGCCTCGTATCTTTACGATAGTGCCTATCATATTCCCCAAATTCTTTATAGCTAGTTGTGTCATATTGTTTTTGTTGATATTTTACTCGAAAAGAGGTAAGAAAATAGCTTTGTGTTGATTGTTGCTTGATTGACTCTTACTTGTAGAGAAACACACTAAGTCTTCAATTGCTTATATAAACAATATTTTTGCAAATCTTTACTCTGTTGTGATTCTACTCATTACTGCAAGACACCAGTTTATTCAAGTTCCACTTGGTTGACCAGTTCAAACACTTTGTTGTCCTAAAACATATTTGCAGGTTCGTGAATACTTAGTTGGACAAACTTAAACATTTACAACATATATTAGTGGTATCTAACCTACTACTATGTTTTATCATCGAAATCTACAAGATTTTCCTAACAAAAGCTTAATCAACTGACATAAAGCTCTCCAATTATTATCCAATTGAATGATGGTTATGTGAAATGGACAATAATATGTAGAAATCTAAATTAAAGATAGAAAACAAAGGACACAATTTACAAAGGTTCGAAAGTGAGGTAATGATTCTTTTAATCTTTTCTCTCATCTTCAAGAGAAATCTATTAGATTTTTTTGACAAATACGGAGTAGGTATATCTAATTTCACTGTTTTCCACACATGTAAACTTCTTGCTTCTTTTCAACTCTCCCATACAGGTCAATTGAATGTGATATTTCTTTGAGCGACTTCCAACACATGCCCGTCTTTCTTCTTCTGCGTCCAACATGGGTCAACTGACTCTAGTCCACACAAGAATTTACTGAAGATTTTTCAACCCTTAAGTCTTTAGAACCCGTTTCTGTTCTAATTGAATGTGAATGTTTATTGCATAAAATGTGTAGCAACTCTTGGTGTGAATGCTTGACATTTATATTAAAGTGCTTGTTAAGTGAAGTTGAATCTGAAAGAATTGTAGCATGGATATATAAAAAAAGTTTCGTAGATATAGATGTGATTGCAGATGTGATCACATTTGCAATCACATGCAGCGGAATTTAGAAAACGAAAACAAGACACAAGATGAAAAAATTTATCTACAAGTCAACTAGCTTGTACATGTGCCAATATGGTGAAACTTTCCACTAGTAAAAATGTTTGATTCCGCATACAAAGAATACTAAAAATAACTAGTATAAAATCAATGAAAAACTCCTATCTAAAGTAGATCTGATCTTTGTAATAGAACTCATCCAACAATAGACATGTGTGGACTACGTTTATCACAATACAAAAAGCTATGGATGAAAAAGCTAACAAACACAACTGCAGGACTTAATGTTATCTTTGATATAGTCACATTCAAGATCACATCCAGTACAATGAGATTCCTTGTGCTTGAATGACTATTAACTCTCTCAAGACTCTTGTACCTCTGGTGTATTTCTTGTGTATCGATTATGGATGTCCTCTTCTATTTATATAAGCTTCCAAGTCCATCAAAGAGTCCTAATACACAAGGAAATAAGATATATACAAATATATGACAAGTATATCACTAATGTTAGGAAACAAGATAAATATCAAAGAGTCCTAATATATATATATATATATATATATAAATATATACCATATCAATATGATTTTTTTCCTAATCTATATCCAACTCAATCTTACCATAAGTCTAGAAAGGCAAAACAATTAAAATACAATCTTTTTGTTTTGGAAATTGTCTCATGCAAAAAGAATCGCCCTAACAGTCTTCCCCTTTTTGCCTTTTTGGACAAAACACATATCAAGCATAAACAAAACCAACTCCCCTAAATATCATCTTTGAGTAAAAATATCAAACAGATGTAATCACATTTCAGGGCACATTCGTAACTGCAGCAAAATAAACATAAGTAGAGTTTTATCAACTAATCAACAACCAAAAGCAAATAATCCTAACTAGAGAATTGTTTTAGTACATCCTAGAATTAAATATCATAAAGTTCATCAGTGGAAACATTTGTGTCTTTTGCCATTCAAAATCAAATTGAAGGCCTTCATCGCCTTCACCCCGTCGATCATAGGTGCAAAGAACATTTTCTAAAATTTGAGATGCATTCCCAAGAGCCTCAGCAGCCATAACTCCCCTTCAACATTGCTTGGTCCAAAGAATACCAAATTTTTCCCCTTTTTGGCGAAAGAGAGCAAGGATATTTTGTAATTGCGCCCCAGGAGAGTAGTAAAATCGGCAGTTTGTTGCTCAAAAAGCACCGAAATGAATGTTGCCAACATCCGGTGTCACATTTGAGCTCACATCTGGGACCGACCGAGAAACATGGGTTTCAAATGGATGGAGGAGCATCGGTGATAGGAGTTTCCGGAGCGGTGGGCATCCTCGATACACGAGGGGCAAATCAACAACCTTATTCTTCAAGTTGGGCAAATCGGTCGAGACACATGGAAGACACCGGAGGATTAGTGAACCTTTCATCATGTCTTGGTTCAAATCCTTGAGCTACCAGAATTTTGTAATTTGAGGCTAGGAAATGGGAGTGACCAAGATTTGGACCTAGTATCAGCAAAAAATGTAACCTCTTCAAAAGCCAATTTCCTAAAATTAAAGGGCATCCCTTTCCCATTCTGGTACAATACTCTGGCATGGGTCTTAGTGGCTATGGAATTGTTCTTTGTAGTGGACCAGTTTGCATAGCAAATTTTATTCAAAAATCCATAGAAAGAAGTAAGACGGGCAAAAGTAAATTTACGAGGATGGGCAGGCCACTTTTCTTCAAGACCACCAGTTAAAAACCTTGTCATCTCATTTAAATCAGAGGGAACATCAGCCTCTTTGAAATCAAGTAGATCGAAAAATTCATTTATGACTGTAGGATTGAAATTATAAATCCTATTTCTTGACAAAAACTTTTCCAAACTTTGGAGACCTCCTGACAGTAATCCTGGGGGATAAGTTGGCATAGAACTCACACAAAACAATATCAATATAGGGCAGAGTAGTATCAATCATAGTTAACAAGTTTCTTTCCTCAAAAAAATCTGTTTAAATTATAATGTGTAAAATGTTCATAATCTCTGCATCTCTCATCAATAAAGCACGAGAACTTAAAGCATGGAACCTGGTTGCAACAGAGGCAGTGTAAAATGACTCAGAATGGGCTCTCCCAACATTAAACTCAGAGTCAGATGTGTCGTCAGATGGCATCACATCTTCCTCTCGCATCCGCGACTGGCCGCTTCCGTCTTTCTTTTTGCAATCGGGTTCATCTCCAACTTCGTCAACCAGGGCCTCGTAATCAATCTCTATATCCAGTACCTTTGAGGCGTCAAAATCCTCATCACTTGAATCATCAAATTCAGAACTCGACTCAGCTGCAGTAGGTGCGGGCTTAGATATGCTTACATTCTTGGCCACACATTTTCCTTTCTTGGCTTTCTGAACCATTGGAGCCAAAGGCACGTCATCATCTCTTTCATGGGGCTCTATCTGCATAGGATCTTTGGTCTTAACAACAAATTGATTGACATTTTCCTCAGAATCACTAAAATTTACGTGATGAATATGCAAATCCTTTCCCCATGTATTAGAGGTGTCCCCAACCTCTTGTCGTTGTTTCTTAGGAGAAACCTGAGGAGTAGAATCAGAATCTTCGAAGTCTGCTGGGGAGTATCCTCTCAGGCGTTTTGATCGACAAATATTAGGGTTTCCCGAAGGCCCATGAACAATGTAAATGACCTCAAAATCTGGAAGATTATCGACATCAATTTTGTTATCCTTTTCCCCCGGAAGAATAGCAGCAAAAGCTTCTTCATGGAACGGAACAGAATGAGAGTAGTGGGTGTAGAGTGCTGCGGAAAAGAGGGTATCTCAGTGAGAGGGGGATCTATACCTGGGACTTGATTTAGGTCTGGGTGAGATGTAGGGTCAGATCCAGGGGCATCCTCAACAGTCATAGACGCAGGGGTTTTAGGAAAAAGAGGTGTAATGCTCTGCGCAGGAACTTCTGTAGGAGTGGAAGAAGGAGTAGCAATGTTATCAGGGGGTGCCAAACTCTCCTTAATTGGAGAAGAAGAAGGATCCTTGTCAGAGAGAGATGCGGTGTCAGATGATGATCCATCTCTCGACAAAGATCTCGGGAACAGGGTGTCGGCCATTGATTTTTCTGAGTGAGGGCTTTCGGAGTTATGTGAGGAAGATAAGGACTTGTTGGGGCTTCCAAAGAGGTTTTTGATGGAAGACACAAACCGAGCCATGGAGAATGAGACGAGATTCAACTCCGGAAAAAATTCAAGCCACAAAAGTACTTTGAATAGTGTGAGAGATAATAGATGGTACTTGAAAGCCTGCAATGTTAAATAGGGAATTGATAATAGTCAAAATCAAGCATGAAATCCGAGACACAAAGTGAAGAGTTTTATTAGGAAATAATTTCTCATGGACAAAGTCGAAAAAAAATAGAGAAATCGGAAGTTCAATTAATTCCAAACTCTAGTTCACAAGGTGTCCAAATTCAGTCAAATTGTGATAAGGAAAGTAAAATTAAAAAAAAATCCTTATCCTTCAAATCGAGTTCAACCCACAAAATAAATCCATCAAGATTTTCAAGATTTCGGGAAGAGAAAAATATCAATCTCAGATTATATATGGAAACCAAATCTCAGCAAATTAGCCAACATCATAAGGACATGCAAAACCTAATATGCCTAAACAAAAAAAATAAAAAGAATAAAAAAATCGCACAAAAGAAGGATAAGTGCTGCAATAATGGATATATAGGTTCAAGTGTCGTCACATTTGAGACACACTTGTACTAGTTGATTCAATGAATCGCAATCCGAAATCCCAATTTTTCAAAATTTTTGAGTTTTCTCCACTTTTTTCAAGTCTCGTGAGGGAGTTAACCAGAAGGGAGCTTTCACTCAAATGCCATTGGTAGCTCTTTTTCACATGATCATTCCTTTTTAGACAGCAATAAGCTTGAAGAAATTAGTCACATGGAACAGCTGCAAACAATGGGTTGGTAGCTTTTTCCTTTTAAGGCCTCCAAGCTTGATCAAAACTTTATTTATAACTCAGCTACTGGGAAAAATCAATTTTTTTTTGTAATTTGGAGATATCAACTCACACCAGTTTTCCAAGTGAAAATATATATATATGACTAGTTCGAACCATCAATCTACTTTTTGCAAATATGCATGATTAGCTTATTATGCAGGGATGACTACAAAAAAATATCAAATAGAAATAGAAGAGAGAGAAGAGACATGCAATATATGGATGTTACAACCGATGTGATGTGAGATGTTGTAACATCTCGTGTAACATTTCAGAGAACACACAAACCGAGAGGTTTCCTTAAATTGGAAAATCTCTCAAAATCCAAAGCCTTGGTGAAGATGTCTGCAAGCTGATTTTCAGTAGTAATATACTCAATGAGAATTATATTTTTCTTAACTAAATCTTGAATAAAGTGATGTCTAATATCTATGTGTTTAGTACGAGAGTGTTGGACAAGATTTTTTGAAATATCAATCGCACTCATATTATCACAATAGACAATTAGTGGTTCACTTTGCAAACCATGGTCCTCAATCATTTGGTTCATCCATAAATGTTGTGTGCAACAACTTCCAACTGCTACATATTCTGATTCAGCAGTCGAAAGGGATACACAATTTTGCTTTTTGCTATACCATGAGACCAAATTATTTCCCAAATAAAAACATCCTCCAGTTGTACTTTTTCGATCAACAACATCTTCAAATTTCAATCGAATTACTAAAACCCACACGATTAGTGTTAGTGTCTTTTGTGTACCAAATTTCCAAATCAGTTGTGCCTCCTACATATCGAATAACACATTTTAAGGCCTTTAAGTGAGTAATTTTGGGATTAGATTGATATCGAGCACAGAGTCAAACACTAGACATGATATCAAGACAACTGGCAGTCAAGTACAACAAAATTCCTATCATGCTTCTATATAAAGTGTGGTCAACACTTTTGGCCACATCCTTCTTACTCAACTTTTGACTTGACCCCATAGTAATCTCCAAGTGAGAAGCATTTTCCAAATTGAACTTTTTCACAAGATTTTTGGCATACTTGCTTTGTAAGATAAAAATTCTTTCCTTTAATTGATTAGTATGCAAGCCTAGGAAATAACTAAACTCACCTACCATACTCATTTTGAAAGTGGAGGACATACAAGCAATGAATTGTTTCAACAATTTATTAGAGGAGGAACCAAAAACAATGTCATCGACATAGATTTGAGCAATCATGATGTCATGGTTTTTCTTTTGAATAAACAAGGTTTTATCAACTTCACCACGTTTAAAACCAATTTGAAGAAGATACTCAGTCAACCTACCATACCAAGCTCTCGGGGCTTGTTTAAGACCGTAGAGAGCCTTTTTAAGCTTATACATGTGGTTAGGCTTAAAAGGGCCTTCAAAGACTTTAGGTTGTTCTACAAAAGTTTCTTCATCTAAAAAGCCATTTAAAAAGGCACTTTTTACATCCATCTGGTGAAGAGTTAATCCCAAGTAACATGCAATTGCTAGCAACAGACGTATTGACTCAATACGGGCTACAGGAGGGAAGGTTTCATCGAAATCCACCCCCTCAACCTGTGTGTACCCTTGAGCAACTAATCTAGCTTTGTTATGAACAATTTTGCCAGATTCATCTGTTTTATTTTTGAAAATCCATTTTGTTACTATGGCATTAACATCATCTGGCCTAGGAACTAGGGAGCAATCCCCATCCCCATCCCCGCAATCACGGGAAATCCCCGTCCCCGCCCCTCGCGACACAAACGGGAAAATTTCCCCCATCCCATCCCCGCCCACGGGGATTTCCCCGCTCCCCATTTTAATTTTTTTTGCAAAAAATTAATTTTTTTATAAAAATAATCATTTTTAATATTAATAAATTATATAAAAAACTAATAAACCACTCATTAATAAAATAAATTAAATATTTTGTCATTTTTAATATTTAATATGGATATATTTATAATACATTATATATTATAAATAATATATTATATATTTAATATGCGGTTCCCCGCGGGGAACGGGGCGGGGATCAGGGGATCCCCGCAGGGCGGGGAGTATGATCCCCATCCCCGCCAACGGGGAGAAACAATTCTCCGTCCCCGTCCCCACGGGGGAAATTTCGGGAATCTCGCCCGCCGGCAAGAGATCCTCGCGGGAACGGGGAATCCCCGCCCCGCTCGGGGCAGATCCCCGCGGGGAACGGGGATTCCCCGCCCCACTGCCAACTCTACTAGAAACTAAAAACCACACATCATTTTTGACAAATCAATCTAGTTCCTCTTGCATAGCATGTATCCGAAATTCGTCTTTTAAAGCTTCAGAAACATTCTAAGGTTCGAAGTTGGACACAAAAAAACATGTTCTCACATTGACATTGTCAGCAGACATGCAAACCAATCTTACCATATCACGATATTTCACTTTACCTTTCCCTCTAATCTTAATACCATCAGTAGTATTACCAATGATTTGAGATGTATGGTGATTTTTCTGAATCCTAGTAGGTATGTCTCTGCCATGATCCATGATTAGATCATTTGTTTCTTCAATGTTGATGTTCAATCGTAGAGTCCTGCCTCGAGCCGCAGTGACAAGGATGTGGGCTCAGATGCCGTCACATTTGGTTCTACATTTGAGACAATTGTGGATGGGGTTTCAGTCACATTCTCAGTCACATCTATAGATGTTAAACGGGTCGGCCTTAGCCCTATAAGGTCAGCCCTAACGGGCTTCGGGCTAAACGATCTTTGAGCTAAATGGACCACTATTAAATGGGCTAATGTACTGCTAACCTAACCATAACCCTAGCGTGCTTCGGGCTAAACGGACCACTATTGGGCTATAAGTCAAAAAAATAAAATATTATATATTTAAATATAAAATTTTAAGCTCGAACATATATAACATTTAAATTTAACATGTTAAGTTAAAGTATTCATTATAAAAAAATCTTGCATAGCTTATAATTATATTGCATTAATAGAATTATAAAATTTAAATGTTCCATAATCTAAATTTTGAAAATAAAACTATAATAGTAAAAGATAGCATTATGTAATATATACCCATATAAAATGGAAAAAAAATACTTTAAAACAAAATATTCATATGACTATAAATCATAGTTTTAAGAATTATATATTTGAACCTATTAAATATGAGGAGATGTGAGCATGAAAAAATATATTTGATAATATGTAATAAAATAGATTTAGAATATTATCATTATATTTATTTAAAAAAAACACACAATTGGCGGGCTAATGGGCTAGCCCTATTAACCTATGGGTTAGCCCTAATGGGCCTCAGGCTAGACGGTCCGGGCCAAAAAAGGCCTGGATTTAAATGGGTTAAAATAATTCGGCCCTAACCCTCTTTTTTCCCATTTAAACGGTCCAGGCCAACGGGCCGCGACCCATTTAACATCTCCATTTGTGCTTACATCCATCAGTGGGGCAGTTTCAACAAACTCGAGCAGATATCCAACATTGTCTTCTTCACTATTACCTGCAATAACTGAGAGATCATTGAATACTACATTTACAGATTCCATTATCGTCTTAGTACGAAGATTGTAAACTCGATAAGCATGATTGTTTGAAGTGTAGCCTAGAAATAGGCACTGGTCACTTTTGAGTCAAACTTACCAAGATTATCACGATCATTAAGAACATAGCACACACACCCAAAAACATGGAAATATTTGAGGTTAGGTTTCTTTCCCAAAAGAATTTCATACGGGGTCATAGAACTTCCGGCCTCAAATATACACGATTTGCTATGTGACAAGCAAAAGATTTAGAGCTTCAAACCCAAAATCTTTTTGAAAGTTTTTAGAACTAAGCTTGACATGGGCTATCTCTGCAATGTACGATTTTTCTCTCTCCGCCACTATATTTTGTTGTGGAGTTTTGGGCGGAAAATTCATGAGAAATCTCCTTTCTATCATAGAAAGACGAGAAAGAAGAGTTCTCAAACTCTTTACCATGGTCCAATCTAATTCTGGCAATAGTTAGATTATACAAGTTACAAACCTTTTTATGCCATATTTTAAAAAAATCAAAGGTTTTAGATTTCTCACATATAAAGTATGTCCACGCGTAACGTGAAAAATCATCAACAATCACATAGGAGTATTTTCTATCACCCACACTTTCAATTTCAATAGGACCCATAAGATCCATATGAACTAACTCCAGACATCTAGTAGTGTGAAAATGTGATGTCATTTGAGGTGACACTCTCTTTTGTTTACCCTTTTCACAACTCCCACATATATTGACACTTTTCATGGACAATTTAGGCAAACCTATAACAGCTTCAAATTTCACTAGTTCCATTAGCTTTTTAGGGTTAACATTACCTAACTTTTGATGCCATACATCAGTGTTATTAGTGTGTGCACTGTGGCAGAATTGTTCATTACAATACTGGTAACAGTTGTCAGAAGACCTCAAGCCAGTAAGGATACACGTATCTGATTCATCAGACACTTCACAAGAATTTTTGTTAAACTTTACATAGAGGTCGTCATCACATAGTTGACTTATGCTGATGAGATTAACATTAAGACCAACTACATGGAGTATATTGTAAGTCCAAGCGGCTACGATAATCTAGAGGGGGGGTGAATAGATTGTCTCCATCTTTTCGATTTTACCCTCTTTTTCGAATCAAAATACGCCAAGACAATAATTAAGGGCGGAATGTAAACAACACACGTCGATTTAAAGAGGTTCAACCCACCTAGGGCCTAATCCTCTACCACCCCAGTATCTCCGGGATGGATTTCAAAAAGAAAAAATATTTTATTAATTACCAAAATTAATACAACACCTTACAACATCACCTTGAAGAGCACCACACTCTTCTTCAACACCACCTTTGAGATTACCACAATCTCTCTTGAAGATTACCACAATCTTCAACGGCACCTTGTGAAGATTACCACAATCTTCAACCTTGAAGAATACCAAATTCTTCAATACCTCAAGAGCACCACACTCTTGAAACACCTATCACCTAGATCACCCAAGTGTATTCTTTCCACAAGAATACTCACAAGGATGTCTTGTGTTGAATGATGACAAAAATCAAGATTACAACTCAATAATGAATATTACAATTTGAGTGCAAGTGTAATCAAGAAATAAAGCCTAGACCTCAAGATGTGAAAGTGAAATACTTAGCTATAAATACAACAAGAGTGTTGAATATGAAAGCTTGGAAATTTGCGCATTTCTTGTTGTGTATTTGCTTGTGTTGTTGTATCTTGTGTCTTCAATTCATCCTCTATTTATAGGAGAGTCTTCACCAACATAGGCTCCCAACATAGGCTCCTTCTGTTCACTTTTGTCTACAAAAAGAGGATCACAAGATGTAGAAATATTGTACAAAAATGAAAAGTAAATCTTTCATTGTCAAAGATTTCAACGGTATAATTTTGTTGTCACAAAATAACATAGGCTGACCGGTTGCCTGTTTAAGATTTCGAACGCTTGAAAAAGAAAGTGCGATCCAGTGCATGTGTCGTTAGGGGGTCGACGGTCGACAAGTGGGGTGTGCGGCGGCGGCCCCCGCCTGACCTGGTCCCCCCGCTCCAATTTTCAAGTCCAAGATGTTGCTTTTTCGTGTTTTCTTTTTTCTTCGTGTACCGATCGATGATTTGAGATGACGGTCGACCTCCAATTTTAAATGTTGTCCGATTTTTATCAAAAATAAACTTCAAGAAATACTCCAAAAAATTAGTAAAAACATTTTAAATCACTTGGGAGTATTTTGACAACATTTATAAACAAAGTTTTGGTGTAAAAACCAATTTAAACAAAACCATCAAAAAGTGTTGTCCATTTTTATCGAAAAATAAATTCTAAGAAATATTCCAAAAATTAGCAAAAACATTTTAAATCATTTAGGAGTATTTGGACAACATTTATTATCATTGTTTTGGTATAAAAACTCATTTAAACATAATCATCAAAATCTTGATAAAAACATTTATCTAACACATATTATGTAGCTTGGGTAATCCTTTAACGTTCAACATCCCTTTGCTAATTATCTTCCCTTTGGCTCCACCTCCATAGGTTAATTGCCACAGTTGTATTCTTTATAGTCAGTTGAATACTCCAAGGTACCTGTCATATATCGTGAACATCCATTATCAAAGTACCACGATCCTACAACATTAGATCTTAATGAAGTGTAGATAACATGACATTTAATATCAGATTTTTTAATCCAGACAAATTTTGAAAAGTGATTACGAGGATGTCGTAACATTTGCGATGATATCTGACGTCCAGACTTTAAATCCGACTTCGGTTTATAACAAAATGGTTTAATGTGTCTAGGAGCATGACAATAGTGACAAATAATATGGCGTTTTCATGGTTTAGACTTTTGAGAAAAACGTTTTTTATTGTTAGAGGAATCTAAAGATTCTCCTTATTATTTTGCCTTAACAAATACCAGAGTTTTATAACTAAGACCAGCTTTATCATCATTACCCAAAGAAAGTATATCATCCAGTTTTGCTTTCCCAGAATCAAACTTTTTCATGGTTTCAAGAGAATCTTCAAGTTTAGAATTTACCTTTTCAAAGTCAAGATCCTTCTTGGTAAGAGAAGCATCTAACCTGGTAATTACTTCCTCTTGTTCATTATTTTCCTTATTGAGTCGATCATTCTCCTTTTTGAGGACTTCATTTAGGTTGATCATCTTCAGCCAATCCTTATATAGCTTCGTGTACGTGTCTTCAAGGCTTTCACCATCTGAATCATCATCCTGTTCAACACCATCAGCAACAGAAGTAGAATTGAAACAAAGAAGTCAGAAATAGTTAAGGTATCTTGTTCTTCAGATGTGAACTCAGATGTGATCAAAGAACGTGTGATCACATCTCAGACAACACCCCTGGCAACACCTAAAGGATTTATTTGGAGAGATTTCGATCCTAATGTCGTAAGAACCTTGTGTTCTTCCTATTCATTCTTCTCATTGTCAAACTCATTATCACTCAAAGTCACACTCAAGCTCATTCCATAATTAATAAGAGTATTAGCACATTGGGCAGCATAATGACCATACCCAGTACATGCCCTACACCTAATGGAATCAAGAGATTTAGTGTCAAACTTGTTTGATTTTTCTCCAAAACAACGATATTGATTTTTATCAAAGGTGTTCTTTTGAGGGAACTTGCTTGGTTCGGGCTTAAAAGGTTTTGTGAAATTTTGAGATTTTTTCTGACTTTTAAGCTTAAGAATCCTATCAAATGTTTTCAAATACATGGCCATAGACTCATCTCCTAGCTCAGAATTTTCAATCTCATTGGTAAGTTCAGTAAAGTCATTAGTAACTTTGGACTCAAGTTGAAAAGGGGACTCAATTTGAAAAACAACCATTTGACCATACTCTCGATTTGTTGAGCCATATTCATCTCATATGTTTGAAGAATGCCGACAAGTTTCTCAAGACTTAAAGAGGCTGTGTTATGGGCTTCTTCAATAGATGATATTTTGATATTGTACCTAACAGGGAGAGATCTCATCATTTTGCTTACAAGATCAGCATTGGAGATGGGCTCACCTAAGGTTTGAGTTTCATTGGTAATATCACACAATTTGGTGTAAGTTCTCGCATCCTTAAATTTTAAAACTTATTGGTAAATAACCTAACTTTGGTTTGTCGCACACTAGCAGATCCCTCACAGTGACTCTGCATGGTATCCCATGCATCTTTGGCAACAGTAATATTGGCTACGATTTTGAACATATTTTGATCCACAGTACCAAAGATAGCCATCAGTGCCTTTGAATTATAATTTGCCAATGTTATCTCTTCATTAGTCCAATAAATTTCTCCTTTATCCTTGTAGTCGTCTTCCATATCAATGAGTTTTGGAGGTAACCACCCAGAAAGGATTGCACGCCAGGCCCTTTCATCAATTGATTTGATGTAGGCCCGTACTTTGACTTTCCAAATAGAATAATTGGAGCCAAAAGAATGGAGGGACGAAGGGTGGGGTTATTTTGAGTATCCATGCTAACAAACACTCAGGATCAACATTTCGCGTTGTCAAGTGTAGGCTCTTGATGCCAATTGAAAGAATTATAGCATGGATATATAACAAAAGTTTCATAGAGTATAGATGTGATTACAGATGTGATCACATTTACATTCACATGAAACGGAATTTAGAAACCAGAAATAAGACACAAAATGTAAAAATTTATCCATACCTTATAGATGTGCCAATATGGCGAAACTTTCCACTAGTAAAAATGTTTGATTCCGTATACAAAGAATACTAAAATCAACTAGTAGAAAATCAATGAAAAACTCCTATTTAGAGTAGATCTGATCTTTGTAATACAACTCATCCACCAATAGACATGTGTGGACTACGTTTATCATAATTTCAAAAAGCTATGGATGAAAAAGCTAACAAACACAACTGTAGGACTGAATGTTATCTCTGATGTAGTCACATTCGACATCACATCCAGTATAGTGAGGTTCATTGTGCTTGAATGACTCTTAACTCTCTGAAGACTCTTGTATCTCTGGTTTATTTCTTGTGTATCGATTATGGACGTCATCTTCTCTTTATATAGGTGTCCAAGTCCATCAAAGAGTCCTAATACACAAGGAAAGAATATATATACAAATATATGACAAATATATCACTTATGTTAGGAAACAAGATAAACATCAAAGAGTCCTAATATATCTATACCATAACAATATGATTTCTTTCTTAATCTATATCCAACTCAATCTTACCATAAGTCTAGAAAGGCTAAACAATTAAAATACAATCTTTTTATTTTGGAAATTGTCTTAAGCAAAAATAATCGCCCTAACAAAATCTTTTGAGTGTTTAGATTAAATAACTGCGAAGATTGCTCAAATTATTTAAAAGTTGTTTTCTAGATGCTCAGAGTCTTATTTTATATAAAACTTTTAAAATCTCGTGCAACTCTTTAGTCCATGAATTTCTCCTTTTGTGCTATCTGGGAACTGGCGAATCAGAAGGTCTATTTCCTTTTGTATTTGCCATTTTCACAAAACATATACTATGGTGACTTTCTGGTCAAATTAGAATTCATTTTCAAAGTTTGAATTCTTCTCATTGAGACGTAATTATTTTTGTCTCATCCTGGCATATTTGTCTCTCAAACCTTTATCGGTCGAGATGTAAGCTTCGACTCGACTAAACCTATTTTGTTGAGCTAGTCGATCTATTGTAGTTCAATTCAATCGAGTTCCCAAACTCGTTGAACCCTTTGTTCAACCAGTTCAATTAAGTTCTCAAGCTCAACCGAAAATTGTAAGGCAAGCTAACAAAAAAATTAATGGCGGGAATCGAATTGAATGAAAAGCTAGAGTTAAAAATAACGTGGGACTAATTCTTGCAACAAAACTATATTTTAAAATCATGATACTAAAATTGGGTCGACCCTAATTTTTAATCCAGAGATTGACAAATTTAATAAAAATGGACTCTTTCTCAAGGATCGAAAAAGAAATAAAAGAAGGGCCTGGATTACATCAAAATCCAAAATCTCAACAAGAAAATTATGGGTTATTGATTTTTTAGTACCTGGCCTATAGGCACTTTGTTGGTTTGATATATGACATTTCTGAGTTACCAATTTAGTACCCATACTTCACATTTTTTTATAAATTGGTACCTATTCACTTTTAAATAACGAAAATGCTCCCAAGAATTTTTTTTTAATTTTTGTTAAAAAGTTGGGTTTTAATTAGAAATAATAATATTTAAAAATAGAATAAATTATTATTATTTAAATTAAATTATTAAATTCTTAATTGTAAAAATAAAATAGGTTAATTTAATTAATTTTTTAAAAATTTGATTAATAAACTAATTAAAAAATAATAAATTAATAAAAGGATTGATATAATTTTCTTATTTACTATCTTAATTTTAATTTTAAATTATTTAATTTTCATTTTAATTTTTAAAATTGGTTAACTAAACTAATTTTTCTTTTTGATTAATTAAATTTTATTAATGTTTATTAATTTACTAATTTAAAGTAATTAATTTTATTTTTTTCTAAAAACTCATTAATATTTTTAGAAACTTCTTTTTAATTTTTATTAATTAAATTAATTAAAATTTTAATTAATTTTATAATTTATATAAGTATACTCAAAAATTTAGTTTGAGTATACTTATGTTTCTTGGGGGCATTTTCATCCTTAAAAGTGAACATGTACCAATTTATAAAAAAAATGTGAAATATGAGTACTAAATTGTTAACTCGAAAATGTCAGGTACCAAACTAGCAAAGTGTCTAAATGTCAGGTACTAAAAAATCAATAACCCAAAATTTAATTTCTCCGCCACATTTTTAAAGTACGAAATCTACCCAACATAAATTATTATAGCATTTTGGCCTACCCCGAAACATCGAAATAAGTATTTACATAAGATAAAGATAAGTATCGTGGATATTATAAAAGTTAAAGTGATATTATAAAAATGCCACCGGTTCGGAGATCATATGGCACCGCCCCAGTATATTACAAAAGTGTCATCGTTGCATGAAATTGCAAAACAATTGGGTCAAGTTGGATTCGTCTAACGAAAATATCCATTAGATAACCCAAGTCTTTGTCTTTATTATTAATTGTGTATGTATTGTTCTCATACGAGTTATCAACGCTAGATTTGTTACTATTAATGTTACCCTGTTGAGGTTCTATTAAGTTGCAAGTATTGTAATGTTGTTTGGACTTCAGAGATAATTACTCAATATTCATAGGATCTTTTGTGAACTTACTGCATTGTAAGAAAAATAAAATATAGGTTGCATTAAAACATTGCATCGTAAATGGTACTTATATAAATTGACTATGCAATTGCTAATTGCTTTATATATGATGGTTTGATTTGTCTATTGATAATTTCTATAAGTTGGGCTTTTATAATTATAGGCAAATATTTCAAAATATAGTTCACACTTTATTCATTAAAAAGACAATGGATCAAATAAAGTAAGACAACGTTAAACAAAACACATGCAGCTTAAAACACTCGAAATAATCAAATCCTAATGTGATTGACATGATAAAAGACAACAAAAATAAAGGACCCAACAGTAAGCATAATAAACTAAGGACTTCCTGAAAGCCATAAAGTTAAAGACATGTTGAAAGTAGAAACACACATTCTTAATGATTGACGGTAGAAAAATATGGGATTTTAGCGCAAGAGTCATCAACTATAACAAAGAAAATTGCAGTTTACAGACAGAAATTACGACCTAAATGATTTTCTCACTAAATTTTACAGTTACCTACAATGATTTTACCTAAACTTTACATTTTTCTTAATACTTAATTACAGATTTTTCTGTAGGTAAACTGGTTTTTTCTTATAGTGTATTGGTGTGTTTTCAACTTGAGCATTAGAGCTACCAACGCCTGGATCGTATCAAATAGGAGCATTAGATCCACCATAAACCAATTTTCCTTTATTACGAGACATGGTTCCTTTGTTACCATATTGCACATGATCAGAACTAAATGGAGTAACAAAACTAGGACCAGTTGATGATATCGGCATTTGAAAATTGGTGGCAATTTGCACTTTAGCTTCAAATTCTTGTTGGAAATTATGTATAGCTCCCTTCAAGTGAAAAGTTGGTCGTAGTCAAGCTTGTTGATGTCAACCTTTGGCTTGTTTCAGTTCACGTGTGCGCTTTTTTCAAAGATCCAAATGTCTCTCAAGTTGATTGAGTTCCAAAGTTTGATCGCTTATATTTGCTTTATGATGAGCCTCGAGAAATTAGGGTGGCCGAAGGAATGGGCTTTGATTCCAGGGGAAAAAACAACGACAACAGTTTCAGCATCACAAAGAATGCTCAGTTCGCTAGTTTTCTTAAATAAGTTAGAACGACGCTTAGAAAAAGTGTCCTCGGTTGGTCTCATTTTCAATCTTCACCGTGTTCACATTTTGTCTACCTTTTCCCTTCCTTGCTGAGTTGTTCTGACCTTTTTTGAATAAATGTGAAATATTATTAAAATGGAAAATGTTGTGCACTGCTTAACAAGCCAAACAACTAGCTTTAAAATAGGGGTCTTGTTAAAACATATAAAAGTAAAGCCCAATGGAAAAAACATTTGATAGGAAAAAGAGTACTCCCTAAAAGAAACAACAAAAATAACTTAAAATCGCAATCTAAATGATGGGCATCTATTTCTAGAAAATTTTCGAATGACACTGTCATGTGTTTTTTTTTTTTTTTTTTGCACATGCTTGAGTATCATCCTAATTGTGCTGAGTTGTTCTGACCTGAAGAACTCATTATTGAATAAAAGATTGGAACAACAAGAAACAATAGAAAATAACTTGTGGTTTTATCCATGGATACAAAGGGCTATTTATAGGATCAAAATTCACTTCTTTCTCACACAAAACCAAATTTTCCATCATGGTTTTTTTCATAAATGGATGTTGTAAAATCCAGAACGTGGATTTACCGTAGTCTATCACGTTATAAAACTTAATAACGATATCCCATATAATTAAATTATAGTTGATTGTTTCTCATTGTTTCATAACTTCTTTTATTCGTTTTACCTATACACGAATCTTATTAGAGAATACGGCTATTACGACCTAGGTCAACATTATTAAATAAGAATTGTGGTTCAAGATTTCTCTAGCTATACAGGAAAATTATCATAAGGAGTTAAGAGCTTCCTCGTAATATAGAAATTTCCAATGTGCTACAACGTATAACCTAATATATGATTGTCAATAATTACAAAAGCTAACACAATATTTAACGGAAGTTCATAAAATAATATGAAAGGGCAAATTTTTGAAAGATTATAATTTACTAACACTATGTCCTAGACCATATTTATAATACACGCATACTATAGTCGTTCTTTTGGCATGTCACATTCGTACACTACAAGAAAATGTGAACAACACAACCTAAAAGACAACAGTTTTTGGGTAAATTGTTGTCTTTAAAGTATTAAACAACAATTTTCACAAAGTTGTTGTTTATAGCAGCTTTTTATGTTAAAGATAACAATTCTTTCTGTTGTAAGACAACAACTTTTATAAGTGTTATCCATTAGCTCCATTTTTATTTAGAGACAACATATTTTTCTGGTCTACAACAAAGTTTACAATAAATTTAACAATAGTCTTAAAAACCGATGTATATAATCAGTTTTTTTTATCAATTAGAAACAATGGTTTGTAATATCATTGTGAAAAGTATTGTCAAATCTTCATTTCATGATATATATAGTTGACCTGCTTGGCACCTTGAATTAGTTTAGCAACTTTAGCGTATTGTTAAAGGTGCTGAGAAATGTGATTTGTTCAATAATATTTAATGTTTTGAAAAAAGAAAAAGAGCAAACCAAATCTGTCTTCCACCAATGTAGTCTCTACCGTCACTTGCAAATAGCACCCAACTGCTCGACCCCTTCACTATCTCAAATATACGACTCCTTGACTGAGTTGTTGGTGAGTTTTTTCCACTCACCAAAATCCACAATTTTCAAAACCATAATTTGGCCTTTGAACAAGAAAAGCATGTTTTTGGCGATTTTGCCCGATCTCGTGTTTTTTTCATTTTCTTCGTTTAGATTTTTCACCCTTATGTTTAATTTGTTCAACTAAAATGATTATTAAGTTAGGAGTTTGGGAAATGCAATGACAATATATGGAGTTTTATTTATTTATTTGCTTTAATTTGGGCAAGATGTTTGCATATTCATTTAATGCCTCTTTTGCTTTTACTAGTGAATTGATCATTTTACTTTTCCTTCGAATATGATATTGTTTACATTTAGCCAATGAGAAGTCACAATGGCACTGTGGTGCAACTTTATTGTTTTTTCTCTCAAATTTGGGGCCTGGTTGTCCACCTAAAGCCACGTAATTTCTGGAGTTGCGCATTCAGTTGCAGATCAATTTGCAAACCTGATTATTGTCTTTGTATTATTTTTGTGTATTCTTACTGGAGCAACATTCTTACTTCGTTTAAGTTAATTTTATCAATTTATGAGTGAGTATGGTTCTCTGTAGAATTGTGGGGGCATTCTGTTATATGTTTTTGGCTCTGTATGTTGGTTTTTTGGATTTGTAAGTTATGAAATTTAGGAAGTAATTATTACCTTAACGCATCTCTTACTCTCTCATATTCTGTTATTGTATGTTCTCTTGCTATATCTATCCCTTTTTCCCTTATTTTTTTTTACGTTTAGCTGGCGAGAGAGCACATATCCAGATCTTGAAGTAGAACTCTTCAGCTGAAAAAGAAATCTCAATAACATTAACTTTTAACAAGATGAAAAAGATTGGTATCGCTTACCCTTTGTAAGGGTGTTGACCTGGGTTCGAACCTTGTATCTTTCAGTTTCTTAGAAATTTATCTCCTCCTCTCCAACCACTACTCCCAACTTATTAAAAAAAAAGATGAAATTAAAAGATCTTGATCGTATTTTCTTTTAGTCATAAATTAATTAATAGTAGTTTAAAATTAAGATGTAAAAGTTTAACTATTTTTTAATATGATACTTTAAGGATGTTTTTGACATGTCTAGTTTAATTGTTTAAAATTCATGCTTAGTATTATCATTAATAGAAAAAAAAAGGTAATTATTGTAAGCCGTTTGAAGAAATGCTTACAATGATACAAATGCACAACTTACAACTATGTTATATCTACTAAAGAAAGAGCCTGTTAGAATACACCCCAAAAAATATAGTAGAAAAATTGGTTACCATTAAATCAATAACTGTATGAAGTTTACCTTGAATATATAGCTAGGTGTTTAATGCTCCTTTAACTTATTTCACCAGCTCAACTGGTTTATGAAGATAAAGAATGGTCCTTTGAATTTTGTGAATGAATAAGGTATTGGAGTCTTTAGTTGTCCATCAACAATGAATTCAATGTATATATACCATTTTGTTAAACACTTCTTAAACTTTTTGTAGCTTTGAGAACACTTGTTAACCCCTTTTTTTGGTAGTGTGTTTTGTGTACATTGGAATTCAATTTATTAAATGTCATGTTTTGTTTTTATTCGTTATGTTGTTTTCTAGTATTTTATATTGTTGAGTATTTTTTGCATCAAATCAAATTGAATATATACCAATTCCAAGTGAACACCATCATCTGGAAAAAAATTAACATAAAGATAACAGTAAAAATCCATAGTTGAAGGAATGTCTTAAACTAAAAACCAACGGTCAAAAGTCGTCGCTAATACCATTTGTAAGAATTACAACGGTTTCAGAACCATTACAAATAAATTGTCATGAAACATAAAGACAACAGTTAAAACCATAGTAAAAAATTGTTGTCTTAATTCTTAACAATTGTTATAAGGATTGTTGTAATACATCAAAAAATTAACGGTTTTAAACCATTGTCGTTCCCAATAAAGATATCAACTTTTGTCCATTGCATGAATGTTGTCATTAGTATGAAAAGCAATAGTTCAAAATTGTTGTATATTAGCAAGGTCTTTTACAACACCATCTACAATAATAGTTGGTTGTTCTAAAAGACAACGGATAAACAATTGTCTTTTAGCGAAACTCTTGAAAATGTCTAATGGTCAACTAAGTTTGTTTGAAAGATTTTACTACTAAGCTAAGTCGTGAATAACTTAACTAAACATGCAAAATGATATTATGATCTATCAAAGTTAAAAGTTATTAATCCCAAAAATATCAAAGTAAAAGTCTAGTGGAGGGTTGGATAGACTTTTAAAAAAATATGCTTGAATGTTGTTATGGATTGAACAACAAATCCAGAGTTTGAAAACTAAGTGAAAAACCAATTTAACGTGCAACGTAAGACTAAGTTGTTTTTGTTGTTACTTTTACACTTAGTGAAGTTCTGGTTTTAAATCTCAATCCAAATTGTTGTGAAGTAACTTAAATGAATCTGAAGTGATTAATATCCTTATGCAAATATGAATATATTGTGTACTAATGTAACTTGCATAAAGTAGTAAATAAAGTAAATGACACAAGACATTATAGAGGTGTCAGACGTGGCATAATTCTCCATTATTCCTCTCTTCCCTTATCACCAATGTTGCTTTTCCAACGAAATATTATCAACCCGAATGCTGCTACAATGGTTTTTTATTCAAAATTTGCTCAACTCTAAGTACTGCAACCAAACAGAAACTCTTGCTAAAGTCTCCCACTAAAGTAATGATAATCTAATGTTTTTTTATTGATATTTGAGTCAATGATTTCTCTCAATTGAATCTTTAACACCTTTTAAAAGATGGATAGTTGAATATTCTTGAAGACTGTTTGAGCTTTGATAGCTTAATAATTTAGTTTGATATACCAGTAGTATTTCAGCTTAATTTTTCTTGTGTTCTTGTGTCTTACGTATATTCTGCAGAGAATGATCCTTTTATACATAGAGAGAAGATTTCAAATTTTCCCATTGAGAGATGGAGACGAATTTGAATGTTGATCATACAAGTCATGACCACTAACTTTGGTGCTCATCCTTATTTCAAAATATGGGGATAATTCTTTGATTTTATCTGCTAGGAGTTATTCTTTGCAATGGTCACCTTTTGTCATTTTTTAGGTGCCTCGTATCTTTACGTTAGTGCCAATAATTATCCCCAAAGTTTTTATAGCTAGTTGTGTCATATTGTCTCTGTTGATCTTTTACTCGAAAAGCGTTAAGAAAATAGATTTGTGCTGATTGTTGCTTGATTGACTCTTAGCTGTAGAGAAACACACTAAGTCTTCGATTGCTTATATAAACCTTATTGTTTACTCTGTTGTGATTCTACTCATTATTGCAAGACATCAGTTTATTCAAGTTCCACTTGGTTGCCCAGTTCAAACACTTTGTTGTCCAAAAGCATCTTTGCAGCTTCGTGAATACTTGGTTGGACAAACTTAAACATTTACAACATAAATTAGGGGTATCTAACCTACTACTATGTTTTATCATCGAAATTTACAAGATTTTCCTAACAAAAGCTTAATCAACTAACATAAAGCTCTCCATATATTTTCTAGTTGATTTTTATTATCCAATTGAATGATGGTTATGTGAAATGAACAATAATATGTAGAAATCTAAATTAAATATAGAAAACAAAGGACACAATTTACAAAGGTTCGAAAGTGGGATAATGATTCTTTTAATATTTTCTCTCATCTTCAAGAGAAATCTATTAGATTTTTTTGACAAGTACAGAGCAGATCTATCTAATTTCACTGTTTTCCACACACATAAACTGCTTGCTTCTTTTCAACTCTCCCACACGGGTCAATTGAATGTGATATTTCTTTGAACGACTTCCTACATAGGCCCGCCTTTCTTCTTCTGCGTCCAACATGGGTCAATTGACTCCAATCCACACAAGAATTTACTGAAGATTTTTCAATCCTTGAGTCTTTAGAACCCGTTTATGTTCTAATTGAAAGTGAATGTTTATTGCATAAAATGTATAGCAGCTCTTGGTGTGAATGCTTGACATTTATATTAAAGTTCTACTTAAGTGAAGTTGAATCCTTTGAGTGTTTAGCTTAAATAACTGCGAAGATTGCTCAAATTATTTAAAAATTATTTTCTTGATGCTCAGAGTCTTATTGTATACAAACTTTTTAAATCTCTTGAAACTCTTTAGTCCATGAATTTCCCTTTTTGTGCTAATTGAGAACTGATGAATCAGAATGTCTTCTTTCTTTTCCATTTGCCATTTTCACTAAACAGATGCCCTGGCGACTTTTTGGTCAAATTAGAAGTCATTTTCAAAGTTTGAATTCTTCTCGTTGATACGTAATTATTGTTTGATACATGTTTTTATCTTAATTTTGATGATTTTATTTTATCGCCAAAACAATGTTTTTAAAAGGTTGTCCAAATACTCCTAAATGATTTAAAATGGTTTTAATATTTTAGGAGTATTTTCTCAAGTTTATTAAAAATGGACAACACTTTTATCAATGTGTTTTTAGTCCTATAACAGTTCCTAAATGTTGTCTAAATACTCGATCGGTTTAAAATGTTTTTACACAATTTTCGGAGTATTTTTTGAGTTTTATTTTCAACAAAAATTGGACAACATTTGCCTCGTGGTCGACCGGCCGCCCCTATAGGGCAACCCGTGACTCAAGATGTTTTTAGAAACAGAAAATGAGACGGAAGGAAAACAAGCGGTCGGCCGGCCGCCCCGGGCGTCGCCGGTCGGTCGGCCGACCGGCCGCCAGTGGTGCGACTGCACTGCAAGTATGTTTGAAACAGTAACACTTGATCTTTGCAAAATCCATGAGGGGGACCGGTTGGGTGGTGATGGTCGACCGGCCGAGGTAGACGCGTCGACCGGCCGCCCTGTGTTATTTTCTTTGTGTATTTTTCCAACGTCTATTTCTCGTGCGACCGGTCGCCCTATCTTTTAACAAAGAAATTTCTCGACCGTTTGACAGCAAACATATTTCCTTAAAATGTGGGATTGATTTCTATGACTATATTCTTGATTTTAATTGTATTTTTCTGTAGATTTTCAATCCCCAAGAGGAGCCTATGCTTGATCAATCATCTCCTATAAATAGAGGAAGTTTTAGAGCAACCAACACAACAATAGAGATACAACACAACAAGATACACTTCAAGCAAACACTTGGTCTTTCTTTGTTATTATTCTTGTTGTAAAATTGCCTAGCTTATCACTTTCACATCCTTGAGGTCTAGGCTATTCTTGATTACACTTTGCACTCAAATTGTATTATTCATTATTGAGTTGTAATCTTGATTTTTGGTTATCATTCAAACACAAGATATCCTTGTGAGTGTTCTGTGGTAAAGAGCACACTTGGATGATCTAGGTGATAGGTACAAGAAGATTGTGGTAATCTTCTTATTGAGGTGTTGAAGAATTTGGTATTCTTCAAGGTTGAAGATTGTGGTAATCTTCACAAGGTGCCGTTGAAGGAAGATTGTGGTAATCTACAAAGGGAGATTGTGGTAATCTCCAAAGGTGGTGTTGAAGAAGAGTGTGGTGCTCTTCAAGGTGTTGTAAGTTGAATTTGTATTAATTTTGGTAATTAATAAAATTCTTTTTCTTTTCGAAATCCATCCCGGATATACTGGAGTGGTAGAGGATTAGGCCCTAGGTGGGTTGAACCTCTTTAAATCAACGTGTGTTGTTTACATTCCGCACCTTTATTATTTTGTTTGAGCATTCGATTGTCAAAAGAGGGCGAAATCGAAAAGATGGAGATAATCTATTCACCCCCTCTAGATTATCGTAGCCGCTTGACTTACAAGTGGTATCGAGCCAAACTTTGGCAAGCTCGTTTCACATCGCGAGTGAAGAGAAACGATCGACGCTACTTAACGAAGCTCATCTATCCGCACCTCCACCACCAAGCCACCGCTATTTGATTCCAAGAATTTTAATTTTTGGAAAGAGAGAATGGAATGCTATCTACAAGGTTGCGGGTTCGACATTTGGAACACCGTCATTAATGGAGAATCCATTCCGACGAAAGATACACCATACACCTCAAAAGGCTTCAAAAAGCTCAATGATGAAGAAAAGAAAATCATCTCCTTAAACGGTAAGTGCTTTAAATATTTTGTATTGTTCATTTACTAATTTAGAATATGAACATATTGTAGGAATAAAGTCGGCACATGAAGTATGGCAAAAATTAGAAGCCATCTATGGAGTATTTGCAAATGAAAGGAGTCAAACAAAAGCATCTACTTCTCAAGATCATACAAGCTCTAATCTAAGGAATGAGCCTCCTACAACTTCCAATTATGAAGAAGTTGAATATTGTTTTATGGGTATCAATGAAGAAAATGAGGTATGTCTTAAGCCCTCTACTTCTTATGATATTGTTATCCAAAATGATTATAGTGATTTGCAAAATGATTTTGATGATCTTCAAGATGAATTCCAAAGCTTGCTTGTTAAGTATAAAAATTTGAAAAATGAATTCAATATTTTGAAAAATGATAAGGATAGTTTATTTACTTCCTATGAATCACTATCATGTGCTCACACCACCACTCTTGATAAGGTTAGAAACCTTGAAATAGAAAATAGTACTCTTGTTGAGAATATTGATTGCATGAAAAGGATTTATTAAAATCCAACTCTAGTACCAATAAAATGTCCAATATTGTTGATATTCATAATTGTGATAAAGGACTAGATCATAAGCCTAAAGTTGTTAATCATATGAAAAAGGATCAAGTCACTATGCATATTGGTCATTATGCTCCTAGAATTATTACTTGTTTTTATTGTGGCAAAAAGGGTCATACGGCTAATTCTTGTCGGGCTAGAAATAGCTCTAAATATTGTTGGAGACCTAAAAGTCTCAAAGCTAATCTTAAAGGACCCAAACACATGAGGGTACCACAAAACAATGTGCTATTAGGTACCCGACAAAGCAAAAATCGGAGAAAATTCATGCCACCAAGAAAACATCAAATGAACGTTTCATTTGATCAAAGAAGGAGAAACTACTCTCAACAAAGCCAATTTCCAAGAAGAGCGTATAATAAAAAAAGGGAAGAATACAATCCTTGGAAATGGCAAAGACATCATCAACAAGATGATTTTCAAAGAAGAAGAAACCATCAACCATGGGAAGGTAACCAATCTTGGAAATGGAGAAGTCTTCATCAACAAAGTGACTTCTCAATGGGAAGATATCATCAACAATGGGAAAGACACAACCCATGGAAACGGCGTAATTGGTAAACCGTATCTCCCCATTTGTATATGCATTTTATTTTTAAATCTATGCATACTTTTAATTGTGTCTTAATTGCAAATTGAATCTTCAAGTATTTATTTTTAATATAGGTCTCTTATAAATTTATGAATTTCAATTTTTTTTTTAAAGAGACCTTGCATGACTTTCTAAAACCCTTGAGCATTTTATTAGACTTATGTGGCTTATTATCTCTTATGAAATCTTATAGCATAAGCTCTTTTGATATCTCATATTACTTGCCTACACTTGTATTTTCTATGCATATGTTGTCTAAGAATTGTGTAGGATACATACTTCATACTCATTGGCTATTACGTCATCAAGTTTCTTAAACCATCGAGGTATGTCTACTTGTATTTTTCTTTAAACTCGATTTTATGCTTATGCACATATCTTTCAAGATATTTCATTTTGATCCCTTAAGTGCCCCTAATTGATCTTGCAAATATTTTCTTTTAAAAGGCACTACGTGTTTAGTCTCGATTTTATCGTTTATATGTTTTCCAAAACCCATATTTGTTGGATATAGTCCAAACTTATATTTTTGCAAAGTTTTAAAACTTTTGGGGTGAAAAATCGAATTTTGGAAAACTCGGGAGAAAGAAAAATCACTGGGACGGTCATAGCAGGGGCGACGGCCGCCCGCACCTCGACCGGTCGCACCCTACCTCGACCGGTCACCCAGGGTTATTTTTCAAGCTTATAACGGTCTGTTTCTTCACTTTCGTAAAACGAACAAAATTTTCTCAAACCCTTGTTCAGCGATTTTTCCCCTTTTCTTTAAAATCTTCAATTCTTCATCATTTTTCACGATTCTTGTTGCTAATCTTCTTATTTTCTCAAGAATCTTTCATATATATGGCTCCTCCAAGAAATTCCACCGATCAAAATCCCACTTCTAAGAGAAGAAAGGGCGGAGAGAGTACTTCGAGAAATGGCGAGACGAAGCCGAACAAAGGGATATTCGAGCCGCTCAAAGAAACGTGGCTCAAGAAGGTGATGATGTTCAAAATCCCATTCTCTCTCGGGCCCAAATTACCGAGCTTCATGAACAATTTCGCTTTCGAAAATTGCCGTTGGGCAAAAGGTAAAAATCTCTTGTTACTCAAGCTCCAAATTCTCGCAATGCTCTTAATTTCATCAATAAGTATGCGGAATGGTACTATGAGGATTCGGGGATGGGAGGTAAATCTATTGCTCGAACTAAAATGTGTCGTTTTAGTTCATTTACAAATGAGTATCCTACTATAAGAGGATTTTTTGAGGAGCAAGGTTGGATGTATTTATGGGAGCATGCTTATGTGTTGTATGATGATGATATTATCCAACTCTTTTATGCCAATATGTGGATCGAATATGATAATGATAGAAAGCCGATTGCCGTTAATTCGCTTATAAAGGGTCGTCATTTTAGATGGACTCCCAATGATATTTGCCGGCTTTTACATGTTAGAGAAGGTGGTTGGGATTATTTCTCTTGTGGGACTTGGAATGATGAAATGTTGGGGGTGTCGATGAAAGAAGTCAAGACGTATTTGGGAGTATGGCCTAAGTATTCTTTGTTGGCAATGACACTTGAGCATCGCATTTTATCGGTCATTGTCGCATATTGCATTTGTGGTAAGTCGGGAAAGATGCCTAGCAATATGGATTATTTTTGACTTATAAGATTGCTAGGAGGAACCACTTAACTTTGGTGCCATACTTATTCAATGTCTTATCGAGTCCATTACTCAAGGTAATAAGAAGTTGGTTATGGGAAATTGGATTTGTAAACTTCTTATTCAATCGGGACTTCCTTCGTCGGAGTTTAACTCGGAAGTTTTTCAAAATGACTTTGACATTGATAATATCTCCCAAATAGTCACGATGCGCAAGAATATGGACATCCGACCAACCAAAATGGCTAGAGGAAGAGGTCAAGAGTCCCCCGATCCTAATGACTACTTTGATGACACCGAGGCCGCAAGATTGGCGGAAGAGGGTGAACCGAGCAATCCGGAGGGTAATACGGTGCTCAACCGCCAGGAGGTATACTCAAGCCGAATTTGATGAGATGAGGACTTTTCATGAGACGAGATATGAGGCTTTGGAGCAAAAGACCTCCAAAATGCAAAAGTCTATCTAAAATTGAAGAAATTCATCAAGGACTTTATTCCCGGATTTGCTTCTCCTCGGATGAGGAATGATGTTACCCCACCCCTTTACTTTCTAAAGCATTTTCATTTAAGTTGCTTTGTACTTTTATGAACTTTTGTAAAACTTATTAGTACTAATGATAGTTGCTTGTTTTTCTTAAAAGGTTAAAATTGCAAGTTGATAATGACTTGTGAATGATCATGACTTTGATGGAGTATTTGATGGTAAAAATACTCTAAAACATTGTTTGATAATTGGTATGAAGTACTTGATGGTAAAAGTGCTTCTTTTATTGCCTTGTTCATTATGCTTAGATGGATATGTTGGGACATTTGATACATGTATGTTGAAAGCATGACTTATTACTTGATGGATGCTCTAATTGTTGGCATTTGAAATGCCTTGATCATTCTTAGCTTATCTCAATTGGGT
Source organism: Rehmannia glutinosa (assembly GCA_016081115.2). Taxonomy (NCBI): domain Eukaryota; kingdom Viridiplantae; phylum Streptophyta; class Magnoliopsida; order Lamiales; family Orobanchaceae; genus Rehmannia; species Rehmannia glutinosa. The sequence goes on from JABTTQ020000417.1 coordinate 97,672, forward strand.
TGAACCCTTGAGAATCTACTTTGAGCTTCTTAATTGATGAACAAATTATTGCATATGGTGCATATGATTTTTTTTTTAGCTTTGAAATGAGGTTGATTGATGATATGAAAATTTTTGGCTTGAACCATTTACAAAGGTTATATACAACCTCTTCTATTTTTCTCGCACATAATGTGTTTGTTGAAATGTCGCAATGAAACTTTCAACTTCTACATGATTCTCTTGCTTCAAAATGTCTTAAAAATTTTTTTGAAATCATGTTTTTAGCATACTAATGAGCTTATGGATCTTTTATGTTTCAATTCTCTCACTTTCCTTGGATGATTATGCTTTAAATTGCTCAAACGGTTTTTACCGTCCATTTGGCATGTTTTGATATTATTGTATGGTGTTTTCACCATCCTAACATTCTTTTTGATGATTCCAAAGGGGGAGAAAAACAGGATATTGGCTCATTAGCTCAAAGAAGCTAATAAAAGCTTGTCATATAAGCTATAAGCTATGACTCATAAAAGCCATAAGTTGTGATTTGTTCTTAGTCCAATTGTTGCTTGATGGACTTATATTATTGTTTAAATGTTGTTTTATGACAGGGGGAGATTATAAGCTCTTGAACAAATTGTAAAAGCTAAAGCTTTTAGCTTATGGATTATTGCTCTTACATTATTCTTGATGTGCTGTTGATAGGGGAGCTTGTGCTTATTATTGAAAATATTTACTCCCTACTTGGTTGCTTTAATATTTTTGGAAATTTTGGTTGCTTCCAAACGGTCAAATGTTTTTACCGGAAAATCATTTCTAAAATTGCTCTCTTAGTTTGTGTAAAAATTGTTTTGGTTTGTAATCATCAAAAAGGGGGAGATTGTTTGATACATGTTTTTATCTTAATTTTGATGATTTTATTTTATCGCCAAAACAATGTTTTTAAAAGGTTGTCCAAATACTCCTAAATGATTTAAAATGGTTTTAATATTTTCCGGAGTATTTTCTCAAGTTTATTAAAAATGGACAACACTTTTATCAATGTGTTTTTACTCCTATAACAGGTTCCTAAATGTTGTCTAAATACTCTCGATCGGTTTAAAATGTTTTTACACAATTTTCGGAGTATTTCTTGAGTTTTATTTTCAACAAAAATTGGACAACATTTTCCTCGTGGTCGGCCGGCCGCCCTATAGGGCAACCCGCACTGAAGATGTTTTTAGAAACAGAAAATGAGACGGAAGGAAAAACAAGCAGGTCGACCGGCCGCTCGGGCGGCGTCGGCCGGTCGTCGGCCGGCCGCCAGTGGCGCGACCGTGACTGCAAGTATGTTTGAAACAGAACACTTGATCTTTGCAAAATCCATGAGGGGGACGGTTGGGGTGATGGTCGGTCCGGCCGAGGTAGACGCCGGCCGGCCGCTGTGTTATTTTACATTGTGTATTTTTCCAACGTCTATTTTCGTGCGACGGCCGCCTCTATCTTTTGACAGCAAATTTCTGACCGTTTGACAGCAAACATATTTCCTTAAAATGTGGGATTGATTTCTAACAGCTATATTCTTGATTTTAATTGTATTTTTCTGTAGATTTTCAATCCCCAAGAGGAGCCTATGCTTGATCAATCATCTCCTATAAATAGAGGAAGTTTTAGAGCAACCAAAACAACAATAGAGATACAACACAACAAGATACACTTCAAGCAAACACTTGGTCTTTCTTTGTTATTATTCTTGTTGTAAAATTGCCTAGCTTATCACTTTCACATCCTTGAGGTCTAGGCTATTCTTGATTACACTTTTGCACTCAAATTGTATTATTCATTATTGAGTTGTAATCTTGATTTTTGGTTATCATTCAAACACAAGATATCCTTGTGAGTGTTCTTGTGGTAAGAGCACACTTGGATGATCTAGGTGATAGGTACAAGAAGATTGTGGTAATCTTCTTATTGAGGTGTTGAAGAATTTGGTATTCTTCAAGGTTGAAGATTGTGGTAATCTTCACAAGGTGCCGTTGAAGGAAGATTGTGGTAATCTACAAAGGGAGATTGTGGTAATCTCCAAAGGTGGTGTTGAAGAAGAGTGTGGTGCTCTTCAAGGTGTTGTAAGTTGAATTTGTATTAATTTTGGTAATTAATAAAATTCTTTTTCTTTTCGAAATCCATCCCGGATATACTGGGGTGGTAGAGGATTAGGCCCTAGGTGGGTTGAACCTCTTTAAATCAACGTGTGTTGTTTACATTCCGCACCTTTATTATTTTGTTTGAGCATTCGATTGTCAAAAGAGGGCGAAATCGAAAAGATGGAGATAATCTATTCACCCCCCCTCTAGATTATCGTAGCCGCTGGACTTACAAGTGGTATCGAGCCAAACTCTTTGGCAAGCTCGTTTCACATCGCGAGTGAAGAGAAACGATCGACGGCTACGAACGAAGCTCATCTATCCGGCACCTCCACCACCAAGCCACCGCTATTTGATTCCAAGAATTTTAATTTTTGGAAAGAAAGAATGGAATGCTATCTACAAGGTTGCGGGTTCGACATTTGGAACACCGTCATTAATGGAGAATCCATTCCGACGAAAGATACACCATACACCTCAAAAGGCTTCAAAAAGCTCAATGATGAAGAAAAGAAAATCATCTCCTTAAACGGTAAGGCTTTAAATATTTTGTATTGTTCATTTACTAATTTAGAATATGAACATATTGTAGGAATAAAGTCGGCACATGAAGTATGGCAAAATTAGAAGCCATCTATGGAGTATTTGCAAATGAAAGGAGTCAAACAAAAGCATCTACTTCTCAAGATCATACAAGCTCTAATCTAAGGAATGAGCCTCCTACAACTTCCAATTATGAAGAAGTTGAATATTGTTTTATGGGTATCAATGAAGAAAATGAGGTATGTCTTAAGCCCTCTACTTCTTATGATATTGTTATCCAAAATGATTATAGTGATTTGCAAAATGATTTTGATGATCTTCAAGATGAATTCCAAAGCTTGCTTGTTAAGTATAAAAATTTGAAAAATGAATTCAATATTTTGAAAAATGATAAGGATAGTTTATTTACTTCCTATGAATCACTATCATGTGCTCACACCACCACTCTTGATAAGGTTAGAAACCTTGAAATAGAAAATAGTACTCTTGTTGAGAATATTGATTGCATGAAAAAGGATTTATTAAAATCCAACTCTAGTACCAATAAAATGTCCAATATTGTTGATATTCATAATTGTGATAAAGGACTAGATCATAAGCCTAAAGTTGTTAATCATATGAAAAAGGATCAAGTCACTATGCATATTGGTCATTATGCTCCTAGAATTATTACTTGTTTTTATTGTGGCAAAAAGGGTCATACGGCTAATTCTTGTCGGGCTAGAAATAGCTCTAAATATTGTTGGAGACCTAAAAGTCTCAAAGCTAATCTTAAAGGACCCAAACACATGAGGGTACCACAAAACAATGTGCTATTAGGTACCCGACAAAGCAAAAATCGGAGAAAATTCATGCCACCAAGAAAACATCAAATGAACGTTTCATTTGATCAAAGAAGGAGAAACTACTCTCAACAAAGCCAATTTCAAGAAGAGCGTATAATAAAAAAAAGGGAAGAATACAATCCTTGAAATGGCAAAGACATCATCAACAAGATGATTTTCAAAGAAGAAGAAACCATCAACCATGGGAAGGTAACAATCTTGGAAATGGAGAAGTCTTCATCAACAAAGTGATTTCTCAATGGGAAGATATCATCAACAATGGGAAAGACACAACCCATGGAAACGGCGAATTGGTAAACCGTATCTCCCCATTTGTATATGCATTTTATTTTTAAATCTATGCATACTTTTAATTGTGTCTTAATTGCAAATTGAATCTTCAAGTATTTATTTTTAATATAGGTCTCTTATAAATTTATGAATTTCAATTTTTTTTTTTAAAGAGACCTTGCATGACTTTCTAAAACCCTTGAGCATTTTATTAGACTTATGTGGCTTATTATCTCTTATGAAATCTTATAGCATAAGCTCTTTTGATATCTCATATTACTTGCCTACACTTGTATTTTCTATGCATATGTTGTCTAAGAATTGTGTAGGATACATACTTCATACTCATTGGCTATTACGTCATCAAGTTTCTTAAACCATCGAGGTATGTCTACTTGTATTTTTCTTTAAACTCGATTTTATGCTTATGCACATATCTTTCAAGATATTTCATTTTGATCCCTTAAGTGCCCCTAATTGATCTTGCAAATATTTTCTTTTAAAAGGCACTACGTGTTTAGTCTCGATTTTATCGTTTATATGTTTTCCAAAACCCATATTTGTTGGATATAGTCCAAACTTATATTTTTGCAAAGTTTTAAAACTTTTGGGGTGAAAAATCAAATTTTGGAAAACTCTGGGAGAAAGAAAAATCACCTGGGACGGTCATAGCAGGGGCGACCGGTCGCCCGCACTCGACCGGTCGCACCCTACCTCGACTGGTCGCCTGGGTTATTTTTCAAGCTTATAACGGGTCCGTTTCTTCACTTTCGTAAACAGAACAAAATTTTCTCAAACCCTTGTCAGCGATTTTTCCCCTTTTCTTTAAAATCTTCAATTCTTCATCATTTTTCACGATTCTTGTTGCTAATCTTCTTATTTTCTCAAGAATCTTTCATATGGCTCCTCCAAGAAATTCCACCGATCAAAATCCCACTTCTAAGAAGAAAGGGCGGAGAGAGTACTTGAGAAATCGGCGAGACGTTTCGAACAAAGGGATATTCGAGCCGCTCAAAGAAACGTGGCTCAAGAAGGTGATGATGTTCAAAATCCCATTTCTCTCGGGCCCAAATTACCGAGCTTCGCGGAACAATTTCGCTCGAAAATTGCCGTTGGGCTTAAAGGTAAAAATCTCTTGTTACTCAAGCTCCAAATTCTCGCAATGCTCTTAATTTCATCAATAAGTATGCGGAATGGTACTATGAGGATTCGGGGATGGGAGGTAAATCTATTGCTCGGACTAAAATGTGTCGTTTTAGTTCATTTACAAATGAGTATCCTACTATAAGAGGATTTTTTTAGGAGCAAGGTTGGATGTATTTATGGGAGCATGCTTATGTGTTGTATGATGATGATATTATCCAACTTTTTATGCCAATATGTGGATCGAATATGATAATGATAGAAAGCCGATTGCCGTTAATTCGCTTATAAAGGGTCGTCATTTTAGATGGACTCCCAATGATATTTGCGGCTTTTTACATGTTAGAGAAGGTGGTTGGGATTATTTCTCTTGTGGGACTTGGAATGATGAAATGTTGGGGGTGTCGATGAAAGAAGTCAAGACGTATTTGGGAGTATGGCCTAAGTATTCTTTGTTGGCAATGACACTTGAGCATCGCATTTTTATCGGTCATTGTCGCATATTGCATTTGTGGTAAGTCGGGAAAGATGCCTAGCAATATGGATTATTTTTGACTTATAAGATTGCTAGGAGGAACCACTTAACTTTGGTGCCATACTTATTCAATGTCTTATCGAGTCCATTACTCAAGGTAATAAGAAGTTGGTTATGGGAAATTGGATTTGTAAACTTCTTATTCAATCGGGACTTCCTTCGCCGGAGTTTAACTCGGAAGTTTTTCAAAATGACTTTGACATTGATAATATCTCCCAAATAGTCACGATGCGCAAGAATATGGACATCCGACCAACCAAAATGGCTAGAGGAAGAGGTCAAGAGTCCCCCGATCCTAATGACTACTTTGATGACACCGAGGCCGCAAGATTGGCGGAAGAGGGTGAACCGAGCAATCCGGGAGGGTAATACGTGCTCAACCGCCAGAGGTATACTCAAGCCGAATTTGATGAGATGAGGACTTTTCATGAGACGAGATATGAGGCTTTGGAGCAAAAGACCTCCAAAATGCAAAAGTCTATCGGAAAATTGAAGAAATTCATCAAGGACTTTATTCCCGGATCTTGCTTCTCCTCGGATGAGGAATGATGTTACCCCACCCCTTTACTTTCTAGCATTTTCATTTAAGTTGCTTTGTACTTTTATGAACTTTTGTAAAACTTATTAGTACTAATGATAGTTGCTTGTTTTTCTTAAAAGGTTAAAATTGCAAGTTGATAATGACTTGTGAATGATCATGACTTTGATGGAGTATTTGATGGTAAAAATACTCTAAAACATTGTTTGATAATTGGTATGAAGTACTTGATGGTAAAAGTGCTTCTTTTATTGCCTTGTTCATTATGCTTAGATGGATATGTTGGGACATTTGATACATGTATGTTGAAAGCATGACTTATTACTTGATGGATGCTCTAATTGTTGGCATTTGAAATGCCTTGATCATTCTTAGCTTATCTCAATTGGGTTGAACCCTTGAGAATCTACTTTGAGCTTCTTAATTGATGAACAAATTATTGCATATGGTGCATATGATTTTTTTTGAGCTTTGAAATGAGGTTGATTGATGATATGAAAATTTTTGGCTTGAACCATTTACAAAGGTTATATACAACCTCTTCTATTTTTCTCGCACACAAGGTGTTTGTTGAAATGTCGCAATGAAACTTTCAACTTCTACATGATTCTCTTGCTTCAAAATGTCTTAAAAATTTTTTTGAAATCATGTTTTTAGCATACTAATGAGCTTATGGATCTTTTATGTTTCAATTCTCTCACTTTCCTTGGATGATTATGCTTTAAATTGCTCAAACGGTTTTTACCGTCCATTTGGCATGTTTTGATATTATTGTATGGTGTTTTCACCATCCTAACATTCTTTTTGATGATTCCAAAGGGGGAGAAAAACAGGATATTGGCTCATTAGCTCAAAGAAGCTAATAAAAGCTTGTCATATAAGCTATAAGCTATGACTCATAAAAGCCATAAGTTGTGATTTGTTCTTAGTCCAATTGTTGCTTGATGGACTTATATTATTGTTTAAATGTTGTTTTATGACAGGGGGAGCTTATAAGCTCTTGAACAAATTGTAAAAGCTAAAGCTTTTAGCTTATGGATTATTGCTCTTACATTATTCTTGATGTGCTTGTTGATAGGGGGAGCTTGTGCTTATTATTGAAAATATTTACTCCCTACTTGGTTGCTTTAATATTTTTGGAAATTTTGGTTGCTTCCAAACGGTCAAATGTTTTTACCGGAAAATCATTTCTAAAATTGCTCTCTTAGTTTATGTAAAAATTGTTTTGGTTTGTAATCATCAAAAAGGGGGAGATTGTTTGATACATGTTTTTATCTTAATTTTGATGATTTTATTTTATCGCCAAAACAATGTTTTTAAAAGGTTGTCCAAATACTCCTAAATGATTTAAAATGGTTTTAATATTTTAGGAGTATTTTCTCAAGTTTATTAAAAATGGACAACACTTTTATCAATGTGTTTTTACTCCTATAACAGGTTCCTAAATGTTGTCTAAATACTCTCGATCGGTTTAAAATGTTTTTACACAATTTTCGGAGTATTTCTTGAGTTTTATTTTCAACAAAAATTGGACAACATTTGCCTCGTGGTCGCCCTTGCCGCCCTATAGGGCAACCCGCATTTGAAGATGTTTTTAGAAACAGAAAAAAATGAGACGGAAGGAAAAACAAGCAGGTCGACCGTGCCGCAGGCGTCGCCGATCGGTCGGCCGATCGGCCGCCAGGCGCGGCCGTGCACTGCAAGTATGTTTGAAATGTAACACTTGATCTTTGCAAAATCCATGAGGGGGACCGGTTGGGGTGATGGTCGACCGGCCGAGGTAGACGTCGACCGTCGCCTGTGTTATTTTTTTGTGTATTTTTCCAACGTCTATTTTCGTGCGACGGTCGCCTCTATCTTTTTTGACAAAAATTTTCGACCGTTTTGACAAACAAACATATTTCCTTAAAATGTGGGATTGATTTCTAACAGCTATATTCTTGATTTTAATTGTATTTTTTCAGTAGATTTTCAATCCCCAAGAGGAGCCTATGCTTGATCAATCATCTCCTATAAATAGAGGAAGTTTTAGAGCAACCAAAACAACAATAGAGATACAACACAACAAGATACACTTCAAGCAAACACTTGGTCTTTCTTTGTTATTATTCTTGTTGTAAAATTGCCTAGTTTATCACTTTCACATCCTCGAGGTCTAGGCTATTCTTGATTACACTTTGCACTCAAATTGTATTATTCATTATTGAGTTGTAATCTTGATTTTTGGTTATCATTCAAACACAAGATATCCTGTGAGTGTTCTGTGGTAAAGAGCACACTGGATGATCTAGGTGATAGGTACAAGAAGATTGTGGTAATCTTCTTATTGAGGTGTTGAAGAATTTGGTATTCTTCAAGGTTGAAGATTGTGGTAATCTTCACAAGGTGCCGTTGAAGGAAGATTGTGGTAATCTACAAAGGGAGATTGTGGTAATCTCCAAAGGTGGTGTTGAAGAAGAGTGTGGTGCTCTTCAAGGTGTTGTAAGTTGAATTTGTATTAATTTTGGTAATTAATAAAATTCTTTTTCTTTTCGAAATCCATCCCTGAGGATATCTTTGGGGTGGTAGAGGATTAGGCCCCAGGTGGGTTGAACCTCTTTAAATCAACGTGTGTTGTTTACATTCCGCACCTTTATTATTTTGTTTGAGCATTCGATTGTCAAAAGAGGGCGAAATCGAAAAGATGGAGATAATCTATTCACCCCCCCTCTAGATTATCGTAGCCGCTTGGACTTACAATTATTTTTGTCTCATCTTGTCTTATTTGTCTCTCAAACCTTTATCAGTTGAGCTTGACTCGACTAAACCTATTTGATTGAGCTAGTTGATCTATTATGTTTAATTCAGTCGAGTTCTCAAACTCAATTGAACCATTTTGTTCCATCAGTTCAATTAGGTTCTCAAGCTCAACCGAAAATTGTGAAGCAAACTAAAGAAAAAAAATAATGGCGGGAATCAAAATTGAATGAAGAACTAGAGTTAAAAGTAACGGCGAGACTAATTCTGCAATAAAACTATTCTAATAGAACTATATTTTAAAATCGCAATACTAAAATTGGGTCGGCCCTAATTTTATGAAGCCACGAGATTGACAAATTTAGTAAAAAATGACTCTTTCTCGAAGGATCGAAAAATATTAAAAAAAAAAAGAAGGGCCTGAATTGCATCAAAACCTCAACAAGAAATTTTTTTTTTTTTTTTTTGAGGAAACCTCAACAAGAAAATTAATTTCTCCTCCACATTCTTAAAGTACGAAATCTACCCAACATAAATTACTATTGCATTTTGGCCTACCCCGAAACATCGAAAAAGGTATTTACATAAAACAGAATTAAGTTTGAAGATATTATAAAACACAAAAGTGACACCAGATTTTTCCACCTCCGATTCGCAGTGTGTCGCCTTTCCTTTTCTTAAAGCCCCTCCACCATCATTTCTGCGTCTGCTTTTACAAACTCTAACTCTCTCTCTCTCACACACACACACGCACACATCTCTCTCTTATTCATGGCTGAAACAGCAGATGAAGCTGTTGAACCTATCAAACAGAAGGTATATATGTTGACTATATATATATATATTTCTTCCTGTAATTTAATTTCCATCAACAAATTTATTTATTAACTTTGTTAAATTCCCTGAGTTTTCAGGCTTGTGTCCTCAAAGCTTCTATCCACTGTGAGGGCTGCAAAAGGAAAGTCAAGAAAATTCTCTCTCAAGTTCAAGGTATGATAAAGTTTACAATTAAGCCCTTCAATTTGTGATTATTTCATTTATTTCCCTTTATACGCATAGGAAAATGATCTTTCGCAGGCGTAGAATTTGTAGACGTTGATACGAAGCAACAAAAAGTAACAGTTTATGGCAGCGCGGATGCTGATACTTTAATCAAGAAATTGGCAAAATCCGGCAAGCACGCCGAGTTATGGCCACAACAAAAGCCTGAGAAAATGGAGAGATTTTCCGGCGACGGAAAAAACAAAGAGAAAGAGACCCAAACACACACAAAAATCGATCCTCAAGAACCAAATCCCACAACTTCAGATAAACAGCCCGAGCCGTCAACAAAAGTTCAACAAGCTGCTAAAAGAGAAGCCGACAGCGGCGCGGAAGAAAGTGGCGGCGGCGCGGCGGCAGCGAAAGGGGTTAACGATGCTTTGGTGAAAAAAAGAGTTGAAGAAACAAAACCAGAGGAGAAAAAGAGCGACGAGGGTTCCTCATCCTCCGGACAGCCACCGCAGGCGGCGGAGAAAAAGGAGACTGCCGAGAAAAGTAATGGCGGCGGCGGTGGTGGTGGTGGTGGTGGGGAGGGTGGCACGTCAGGTAAAAAGAAGAAAAAGAAAGGGCAAAGTGGGAATCTTACTCCCAGTGCGCCATCGAGTGCAGGCGCACAACCAGCACACAGAGTATTAGAGAATCAGGAACCCGGCCCACAACACCAAACCAATCATAGTCCTCCACGTAATCACCACTACCCACCTCCACATCACTACTATACCCCACCACCACCTCCACAACCCGCCTACGGCGTAAGCTACAATACGGCGTATCCTTCGAGTAGCTATACGGCGTCGTATTACGCTGCGCCACCACCGTATTCCCACGCTTATATGCATCCGGGACCCCAGGCCCAGCCGCCACCGTCGGATCCTGAGTTTTACCCACGGCAGCCGTTGGATTCTTTTGAAATGTTCAGTGATGAAAATCCAAATGGGTGCTTTGTTATGTGATGGTTTAAAATTACTATTTGCTTATACAGCTTGTATGAGTGCATTTTGGGCCAAACTTTTTTGTTTGTAACTTTAGCTTCTTAAAATTTAATTTTAGTAAACTTTTTAGGGTTTATTTAGTGAAAAACCAAAATGTCTAATATTTTTTTCATTAGCTTTATGAATGATTTGTATATTGTTTATTTCATATCATTTGATGTATATCCTACTAATTAGCAAATCTTAATCAAGTTGAGTGATGAATTAAATAGTTATTAGATATTCACAAAAACTCTAGTCAGACCGTCTAACGGGTCTTTTTCGTTAGGCAGATCCAACCCGACCCGGGTTTTTTTTCGTAATTTATGCACCAGTGGCTAGTGTTCTGAAACCTAGTAACACGATTTCGACCAATGAAAGTAGCACCGATGACTCTAGAGTTCAGTTTAACTGTTTAAGTGAAACTAAATATATATAATTTTCATAATAAAAAAATGAAATAAAATTTTAGGTCTGAAAATCTTCGCATTGATAATTTGATATTATATGAATTAATGCAATATTTGTTAAAGTATTGTATTTTAGATGATTTATAAATTTTATTGGATTATTGTTGTTGAATTACTTTAAAGTTTAAATATTAGATTTGTTCAAAAACAGTTTAAATATTATTTATAAACTTTATGGTTACGTATTATAGGAATTAAACATAAAATTGCATATATATTTAAGGTCCCGCCTAATCCCCTCCTAGGCGCTAGGCTCCTGTGTAACACCCGAAATTTGAAAATAATAATAATAGTAATAAATCTTATAATTTCATAAGTTAGGGATTCTGACTTGACCAATTAGGAATTTTAATTACTATGTAATTAATACTTTCAAAATCAAAACTTCTAGCAAAAATCCTATATTACTATTGTTTCACTATTACTACTAGAAATATGTAAGACATATATAATATTCATTTATATTATATTGCATTATATTTTTGATATGCAAATAGTGTAATTTATATATTAAATAATATCTGATTTATATATGTATATATAATAATGTATTACATTAATTAAACTAAACTAAAAACTTACGATTAATACTTACACTAATTAATGCAGACAGTAACTACTACTTACATTAATTAAACTTACACTAATTAATACATAACCTACTAATACTTAACATTAATATCTATATCTAATTAATACTTAATATTAATAACTGCTCCACGCATCAATATTACATGAATACTTACCTCACAATATAAATATGTTCTCCTCCTCTACTTTAAAATTTGAAGACTGAGGTACGTAATATTTTTTCTTTACAAATGATATGTTTTAAATGAGAAATTTAATGTGCGTATTATATTGTAGTGTGCGTATGTTTGTTTATATATATATGTATATTAATATGCACGTATATATATATATATATTAATGTGTGTATTATATTGTATGTGTATTTATTTATATGTATATATATTATTAATATGCATGTGTGTATGTATATATATGATATAATTTTGTGTGCCATGTGTGTGAGTGTGTATTTATATATACATATATATATGTGGGTGTGTGAGTACTAATAAGTGGCATGTGTATTTAATATTAAATCAGTATATATTTATATAATCTATAATATTCATATTATTATGTTCATAAAATCCATATTATTAAGTCTATAATATTATTATTCTTAATATTTTAAAATTCTAAATTCTAAGACAAATTATCATAATAAAATTTGTAGGCGACGAGGACTTTCGAGCATAGAAAACTTATATTCTTCATCATTTTCTACGCCAAACGCTACTTTCGAGGTGGGGTTTTTCCTAACTTTACGTTTATTTGTCCTTGTTAAATGCCCTTATATGTGTTACTTGATAATTATGCAACTACGTGCTACGTGTCTATAGTCGTGTGGGACCCACAGAGGTCCCGGCATAAAAGTTCCTTCCGGTGAAATCCCTCAGCATGAAGTCATGTTTCAAATGCAACAAATGACTATGATTAAATTTCCAATTTACAAGCATGTTATTACGTGATATATATTTGTGTATTTAGCTTGACAAATTTCCTCCACTTGAGTTGTTGATGCTCACCCCCAATATAAATTTCTATTTCAAAGTTCTTTGATGGAGTTATTTGGACATGTAGCGGCGGTGATCCAAATAAATATTTAGAATAATTAATTGTATTTTTCTCTGTTTGACTATTTTTAAATAAATATTTTTGGAACTTGAATTATTTGAGGAATAAATTTTGGGATTTTCATTTATTTTTTTAATATTATTATTTAGCAGGACTAAAATATTCTTTTAGAATTATTAGAAAGCACATTTTATATCAAATCATACTTCAATTTTATAAATCGTATTTTACTTTGGAAATTATGAAAATGGGATGTTACATCCTCGCTCGCCGACCGACTAGCGCCTAGCGCTTTTTATAACATCGCCAGTGGCATGTTTGTAATATTTTTGCACAAGTGCATCCGAAAAGTATTAGTAGTTTCTCGAAAATGTATTAGTAGTTCCCTGTATAATATTTTAGTAGTTCTCCCGAAAAGTATTAGCAGTCCCTCAAAAAACTACTAATAGTAACGATGAAATGTATTAGTAATCAGCTTGAACAGTTTTTTCAGTAATTCTCTTGAAAAATGTTTATTTTTTTCCATCAAGAGTATTAGTATTCCTGCTAAAACGTATTAGTAGTCTTATTTAAAAGTATTATGTTGTTCTGATTAAATGTATTTTAGTATTTCTCTTGAAAAGTAATAAGTTTCCTCATAAAAAGTATCGATGAGTTCCTCATAAAAGTATTAGTTCTTCCCCCAGAAAGTATCAATAGTCATCCTAAAAAATATTTGGTAGCACCCCTAAAAATATTAGGGTATGTATGGAATTGTTTTCAAATGGCATTTTCCAATTTCCAACTATTCCAGAAAATGAATTTATGTTTGTTTAAGAAATTCTTAATAAAAATAAAGTCATTTTCAGTTTTCATTTTTTATGGAAAGATTATTTTGAAAGTACAACCAAACAAGTTTTCACAACAAACACGCAAATCTATGTGAAAATACATTATAATCACGCAAATCGATGTAAAAAATACACTACAATCGCGCAAATCTATGACAAAAATACTATAATCAAACATATTTTTATTTCTAAACAGAAATTCAGACAACAAGCCAAACATATTCTCAATTCTCACACGAAAACCAATAAAGTTTGAAAATTCATTTTCCAACATTAGAAACTGGAAATTGGACTTGGAAACACATCCATACATCCCCTTAGTTTTCCCTCCGAAAAGTATTAGTACTCCTAAAATATATTAGCAGCGACCAACGAATATAATATTGGTACTTGTGCGGGCTATTGATGAGCTGACGGATCAGATATCTGGATCCATCTAACGAATTAGATCTGTCAGACGATAGAAGAATAACCCTTAGATATTTGGTATTGTCAATATAAAGACATACAACTAGTACATCAAAATTCAAAACATACTGCTGCTATGGTTAGTCCTTAAAGTTAATTAATTATAACAGAATTAAAAAAATAGTTTGACTCTTGTATAACGATATTGCTATTATTTTACTATTATTTTTTCCATACATTTTAAAATAAAATTTGATTTTTTAAATTGTATTTCCTTTTGAGTTTTTAACTAACTTTTAGCAACTATTTGCAAGAGTAATAATAATGTAAAAGGACGAAAATATATACATTATCAACTTCTATCTAAAACTCAATATTTTTCTTAACTAAGTTACTTAATAACTTTGGGAATAACGTAGTACAAACTTTGGCATGATATGTGAAAAAGAAAAAGAAAAAAAAAAGAAAAAAAAAACTTTGGCATGATATGTATATGCATCACTATATTCAATCTTGAAATTTTGCAAAAACAAATAAGAGAAGAAAAAGAAATGAAATTAGATATTTTGTTTGATATATAAAATAATTTGGTGACTTTCTAATAATAAAATTAATAATAGTAAAATTTAACATAACAAATATTTTAGCCCACTTGACAAATGACAATTGCCATGCAGCGTGCATAAAGCGGATTTTTTACACTCTAAACAAAACTGTGGAATAACCAAACTTGTTTAAAAAATAGTTATATAGAATATTTGGAAGTTGGTATGTAGGTATTTATTATCAAATAAGGTCACATGTTTCTTTAATACATTAAAATAAAAATAAAAAAAAACTCTAATTAACATGAAAAGTAATAAACAAAAATAAGAAAGAAATGAACACTTTGAAATGTGCCGTATTAATAATCTAACACGTACGACAAATATAGTTCCTTACTTTAATTCTTCATAATTGCAATTGGAATATTTTTTTAATTAATTAAAAGCTTTGTTGGAAATGTTTGGTTTGTGTGCTGGCGATAAGAGAAGCCCTAATTGCATTACACTTACTAGATGTGATGTGTAAAGTAAGTTTGATTGTGAAATAAGCCAAATAAATTAGTGGTGCAAGTGAGGAACCTTTGACACCTTGTGCTTGGTGCCTCTTTTCATAAAGCCATTGCTTTTTCATCAAAAGTTGCAAACTTAGGGGTTTAGGTTGTTTTGACTATGTTTATTTCTTTTCATTTTGTTGCCCTTCGATTGTAGCATTACCCTCATATCATTTACTTCGTGTGTAAACAAATCCCCCAAATAACCGATCAAAAAAAATAAAAAACAAATCCCCCAAATACTCATCTTAACAAAAATTATTTTAGGGTTGTTGAATGGAATAAAAAAGATATAGAAAATATTTATTTACTCAAATCCTATTCGACTCTAAAATTGAAATCCATACATACTTCAATTTAAAATATGAGAGAGTCAGAATTGTTTGTAACTCAGTTGGTTGAAAGATTTGTAATCCGCACCATGACTTGAGATCAAATCTCACTAGTCTCATACCTCCCAGGACCTTATACTCAAAAAATAATGAGAGTCAAAATCCATGAGATGTAGCCCCATCACTCAAACCCATACCCAATTACGTACTAAATTATTCTTCTTCCCGTTTGTTTCTTTTTCTTTCTTTTTGCTTCTTCCTTCTTACCCGTATTTTTTCTTTTTCGTTTATGTTCTTTTCCCCTTTTCTTCCCCATATTATATGAAATGGAAATCCGAGAATATGAATGTTTCTAATAGTGTGAATGCAAAACTCTTGTATGTCATGAAAATCGGAGAATATAATTGATCCCCAAATGTTGAGTGCCTAAGCCCGAGTTCAGTTGCTTCCATTTTACAACATATTTTTTAAAGCTCTATTTTCAAAGCACAAAACGTTTCTAGAGTATGTGGGGGGCCATTCAACCCTCATTCTAGACCTTCACTTTGGACCAACAAGTGATATCATTGTGGTGGTTCGTCAACCATTCATTTTGGTTAACGAGCTAGATCCTCAATTATTGGACTTTTGCTTTAGTTAATCAAATTTACTTGAAAATGATAAGTCATATAATTTTGTTAGTTTGTATTTGATACTCATCCATGCATTCATGCGGAAATGACAACCATCCACTATCACTATAGTATTGCGATTCTTCAACACCTATGTTTTGGGGTCACCATACATCATACAGATTCCTAGTAACTTTCTTTATTGCTCAATACAATGTTCTCAAGCACTTTGTGAAGGATTTCAACAAGTTATTTCTCAAACGCAACATATTTTTGTATCATATTTTTTCATGTTTAATTAAGTTCCTGATAAAGTGATACCGTATATCAACGTGCTTAGTTTAAGAACTAAAGCCCACATCATTTTTTGTGCATATACTTGGGTATGTCATAGTAATTTACTTTTAACATTTTCCTATGTTTACCTACATTTAGTTCACTTTCATCCGACCGTAGGCGACGTGAAATTCATCATTTGCATAGGTAATCAATTCCATAAGCACAATGTATTGGTCCTAAAATCTTACTACTTTAGTTTTTGTAGTTATTGGGAATCATATATAGGTTATAAGTTGTAGCACATTGGAAATTTGTATATTATGAAGAAGTTCTTAACTCTTTATGATAATTCTCTTGGATAGCTAGATAAATCTTAAGCCATGATTCATATTTAAACATGAGGACCTAAGTCATAATAAGTGCATACTCCAATGAGATTCATCCATAGATAAAACGAATAGACGAAGTTATGACACGATGAGCTCAATTATTATTTAATTATATTGGATTGCGTTATTAAGTTTTATAACGTGATAGGCTATGGAAAATCCACGTCGTGGATTTTGCAACCTCCATTTATGAAAATAACCATATTGGAAAATTTGGTTTTGTGTGAGAAATATTGAATTTTTTTCTCCTATAAATAACTCGTTTTTCGCATGGATAAATCCATAATTTGGTTCGATTCTTACTTCTTTCTCTAGTCTTTTACCAATCCTCTATATATTCATCGCATTTCTTCTGCTATGAATTCTTCAGGTCAGAACAACTCAGTTAGGAAGGGGAAGGGTCGCCAAAAGATGAACATTGTGAAGATAGAAAATGAGACCAATCTTCAGGTCACTTTTGCTAAGCGTCGTGCTGGCTTATTCAAGAAAGCTAGCGAGCTAAGCACTCTCTGTGATGCCGAAATTGTTGTGGTTGTTTTCTCTCCTAAAAACAAAGCCCATTCTTTTGGCCACCCCAACGTGGAGACAATTTCAAATAGGTTTCTCAATGAAAGCACCCCACTAATGAGTGATGCTCACAAATTGCTTGAGGCTCGTCATAGAGCAAACATAAGCCAACAAACCCTGGAATTCAACCAAGTTGAGAGGCAACTAGAGCTTGAAAAAAAACGTGCACATGCACTAAAACAGGCCAAGAAGGTTGACATCAAAAAGTTTAACTATGACCAACTTTCTCACTTGAAGAGAGATATACTTCATTTCCAGCAAGAACTCAAAGCCAAAGTGCAAAATGCTATCAATTCCAGGGCTTTATATGTTCAGGGGCCATCCACTAATCTTGGAAAAGGTACTTTCCAAATGCCAATATCTGATTTGCAATATGGTAATAGGGGAACCATGTTTCGTAGCAGAGGCAAATCAATTTACGGTGGACCATCTACTCTTGTTCGATACGATTCAGGGGCAAGTAGCTCTAGTGCTCAAGTTGGGATCCCGACAATGATGGATGATTCTTGCCCTACAATCCCATATTTTTCTACTGCTAATCCCAAGAGTCCTGGCAAATTTTAAAATTGGTGGTTATACTACATGGCTTTATGGCTTTCAGGAAGCCCTTTAGTTTATTACGTTTGTGTTGTTGGTCTTTTATTTTTGTTGTCCTTTATCATATCAACTACATTTCGATTTGGTTATTTGGTTTAAGTCGTGTCTCGTTTAATGTTGCCTTATTTTCTTTGATATATTGTATTTTATCATACCATCACATTTGTATTTGGTTATCTAAGAGTGCTTTAAATTATGCTTCGTTTAACGTTATATTTTTTTGATCCACTGTCTTATTATTGGATGAAGTACGAACTATATATGTAGAAATATTTGCATATGCCTATAAAGGCTTAACTTCTTATAGAAATTTTCAATAGACAAATGAAACCAATATAAATGAAGCAATTATAGAATTATTTTTATAAGTACCATTTACGCCAAAAAGGTTTAAGGTAACCTATTTTTTTCTAATGATGTGTAAGTTCATGCATATTGTTTGAGTATTGATTAATTATCTATGACGTATTAATATACTTGTAACTTAATAAAACCTCAACATGCTAATATTATCAGTAATAATTTAGCATCGACAACTCATATTGGAATCATATATACACATTTATTTAATAATAAATATTTGAATGAATGTAATGGGTATGAAGAAGCAAACATCAATTAATTATACACATGGAAAGAAAAAATGGAGGTAGAGATAGAGAAATAAACTTGAACCTCACACAAGCAGACATTGATTCTCACAATCACGTTTGACTATTTTTTTCTAGAATTAGTTTGTCCAAGTGTCGCGGTTTTAACAACAGAAGTCTTACACCCTTAAATTAAAATATGTTTTACAACACTTGTTTAAGTTAAGTTATTATTAGTTGACTTAGCAAATTTATCAATCAGCAGAGTAATAATATGCAAGAAATAAATGTTGAAAGTAAATAGACACAAAGCAATTTTATAGTGGTTTGAGGATGGGGTAATTCCTATACTCCACTATTATCCAACTCTTGGAGGTAATACATTAATGCAACAGTCATGTTACAAAAAGGATAAACAGTCCGAGCAAACCTTGATCACACAGTTGGCTTTACTCATGGTGCTCAGCTCTTCACAAGACAGTTTTCTTGTTACTTCAACTCCTTTGAATTCTTGGATTTGATCACGAAGCCCTCCAATGAATCCAAAGCCTTGTTTTAACTTGAACCCCACCATACTTTCTTCAATCTTTGAACGCAAGGCACCCCTTTGTCTATAAACAAATTTCCTCTTCAACAGGTTGAGGCTTTTCTTTGATTCACTGAGAGTGTTGGTTAGATCGACTTCGAATTTTAGGCTGGAAGACAGAGTGTATTGCTTGAGAGTATTTTTCTTGCTTGCTCTTTGATCAGATTGCTTGAATATTGCTTTGTTGTATCTCGTGTGTCTCAAAAGTTGCAGGTATTCTCTCACGTAAACTCCTCAGCCTTTTATAGTGGCAGTTCAAAAACGTATCCGTTGAAGAAATAGATGCATTTTCAAACTCTATTTCATAGTAGTTGGCTTATGTTGTTGTGCAACAATTGATGTTGACCCAACCTTGGTTTAATGCTCTGTAGATTTGCCTAAAACATAGCAGGTGTGCATGAACATCTCATTGGTTCCCAGCCTTTTGCATTTTTTCAGCAAAACAACTTTAAGGTTGCAGTCTGTCTTCTTTATTCTTTGAGTAATTCTTTGATTTTACTTATCAACGGGCATCTTCAGCTTTCTTTAAGTCCTTTTGCTGATGAACCCCTTTATAAGTCTTCTCCAAACATCTGGGAGTGACTCAAGTTGTGATTCTCACGACAAATACAATTTTTTTATACTTGACTGAGACTTCTCTTTGATACTCGGTTGCAACACAATTGATTCTCCATTTTGTCCTTCAGCCAACTTCTGCAATCTTCAACTTGGCTGCTTCAACTCAACTCATAGATCATATCTATCGCATAGTTGAATTTACGACAGAAATGAGGTGCCAACCTCCTAATCTAAGTTTTACATAGCATCATCAAAATCTATACAATAAATTTCCTAATAATTTTCCCCTTTTTGATTAAGTCAAAACTTAAGATAAAATTACAATGTAAAAAGTGCTTAAGAAAAGAATTGTTTGTTTGAATGTATCATTTTATTAATCACATAATTCTGCACTTTACAATGTATTACAATGTATATACAATATACAAAGTACTTACAGTCTCTTTTGTGTATTTACAACAATGTAAAATACAAAAAAAAATTGTGTGTAGCAGTTTTCAACACCTCTGTTGCTTTCTTTTCCTATCTTCTTCTTCATCCTCCTTCTTTCTCCTATCTTCAGACTCTTTCCTCTTCTTTCTCTCATAATTCCTCTTATGTCTTTCATCTTCTCTTATCCTCTCTTCATATGCTCTGACCTGCCTCACATTTTCTTCTTCGTATCTTCGAGCAATATCATCAGTGCGATTGAGCAGCCTCCCTGTTTTCGAGTTCTCTGAAGCCAAGCCAGTATAAGTGATCCTTTTTTACAGGATCAACATACATTATGTCCTTGGGCTTTCTTGGTGGAGTACCTTTGCCTCTTCCACCAGATCTTCCATCGTGACCTTTTTCTCTACCAGAGTCAGCTCCCCTGGGAACTTGTTGACTGGGTTGTGCCCTTGAAGTCAGCTGATTACTTGACTGAGTCTGCTGCATTTTGGTCATTTGAACAACTTCAAAACCTTTTCCCAGTACAAGTCCTACGCATCTTGAAGGCTCATCCCCTTGAAATGTCCTTCTAACCTGATAGTTTCATATTCCTCAAGTGACATTGGTTCTAAGTCTGCTAGGGGGATTGGATCCTTCAGTCAAGTCTTGGAGCTGCCCTGCTGGCGGACCTTAGAATTTGACTTTCAGATCTTCTATTCTTCCATGCTGCCTTCGATCAACTGCTTCCATTTCTGCAGGAGATTTCTGGCGTGTCTCAGCTATTTTAGCACGGGATATTTGAAGTGCTAATTCGGTTTTTTCTTCAGCTGACAACTCATGCGGCAAATGAGAATTGATAAAGCTGGTAGATGTGCCAACTTGGGATTTCAAAATGATCTTCATGGGTGGGGGCTTCCTATGATTTAACTTCGCCCTTGCTATTTTCCCCTTTTTTGGCATCATCACTACCAACTAAAGAGAGATTTGGAGTTTGCTGGAGAAAGTCGAGTTTGTCATGAGTGACAGAGTGTGATGCCCTTTGCTTAGATCTTAGAATCTGCTCTTCTATCTTCATTGCAATCATCTCAGCACGCAAAGTGCTTTCCATGTTCTGCAGATGCTGTTTGAATTGAAGTTTAAGCAGCTCTATGTCAGTCATGCGACTCTTCTCCATCCTATTGATGTTGTCCCTTTGTCTCTGCTGGAATTGGGCTTATTCACCACACAAACCACTAGGATTCCAAATTTTTTTTGAAGTAGCGAACTTGCTCCCTTTGAAGTGTTTTGGTTTGTGTTGTCCATTCACGAATCCTCAACACTACTCCTCTAATACTCTTGATATCATTGCATCGTGGTTGTCTATCCTCTAGTTGAGTGCAACAGAACTACACTCCATAGCCTCCATCTCAACACACATGGCTTTAAAGGCTTGTCTGAAATCAGCTGCCTCATGTGACTGGTCCTCAGGTAGAAAATAATCGAAGTCAAATACAAAGGGAACCACCCTTAATTCGTCTGGAGCTTGGAATTCTTCTGGACTTATATCAAGTTTGTAACAAGCACGTTCTTAAGTAGAGATGGTAGTGGGGCGGGGATTCCCCATTCCCCGCGGGAAACCGCCCCGAATGGGGCGGGTAATCCCCGAAAATTCCCCCCGTGGAGGCGGGGATGGGGATTTTTTTGTCCCCATTGGCGGGGACGGGGATCATATTCCCCACCCCGCGGGGATCCCTGCCCCGTTCCCCGGGGGGAACCGATATTAAATATATTATATATTATATTAAATATATATAATATATTATAAATATATCCACATTAAATATATAAATAAAAAAAATTTAATTTATTTTATTTATTTTGTATAATGAGTGCTTTATTAGTCTTTTTAAATAATTTATATATTTTTTAAATATTTAAAAATCATTTTTTTACAAAATAAATTCAGTTTTTTACAAAAAAAAAAAATAATAAAAATGGGGGACAGGGAATCCCCGCGGGGACGGGGATGGGGGGAGTTTTTTCCCCGTTTGTCTCACGGGGACGGGGATGGGGATTGCTCCCCCGCCCCCGCCCCTCCCCGTTGACATCCCTATTCTTAAGCATGTCATTTTTCAGTGGAACTTCATCAACATAAAGGAAACCGTCTTCATACAAGCCAATATGTACTGAAAATGGTTCCACTCCTCCTTCGGGAGTCTTTCTCTCAGTTCCCTGGCTAGAAGATCTTTGTTCCTCGGTTTTGTAAGCTTCGTCGGTAGTCGCAGTTGTGGAAGCCTGCTGAGCTTACTAGGCCTCAATATCCCAGCTATCTTAACAACTTCGTTGGCTCCAGTATAGTCATCCATTTGAGTTTGTTGAGCCTCACTTATCTCAACAACATCACGAGCTGGTGATGGCACCAATGGGGGTGGGCCATCAACCAAAATAAACTTTGAAGAAGCCACCTTGGCATGGGCTTTCTTTATTTTTGCCTCCAAATCCTTTTTAGTTGGATCGATTAGGGTTGACTCAACTTTATTCTCAGAGTCAATGAAATGCAGTGCCATGTCATCAACCGAGTCATACAATGATTCTATTTCTTCCAAATCAGTTGACTCAAATGCTGGCAAAGTAGGAATAGTTTCAGGCAATTTCCTTTTTCTGCACTACACACCTAGAAGTCTAAACCTCCTGGGGGATTTCAGCTACCCTGGCAGCAGTCTCAACCACTGCAAGGCCTTCGATATTCTCTTCTGGAAACTTAGATGTATTAGGGTCTTGGACTGTGGCATCATTCGAGGTATCAACCTCTAGGATTGCACTTTCAAGACCATCAGTCTCAACTGCCATGGTCCTCCTCTGTCCATTTTGTGCCTCAGCTGTTTGAGCAGCTTCATTGGTCTTCAATGCAGTTGGAACCTCAGCTGAGATAGTATCAACTATCAAAGTGTCGTTAGTCCCAATATTATGTTCTTCTTGAGTCTCCCCATCGCCTCCTAACTTCAATTTTTCAAGGTATCATACTGCCTCCTCCAACCTGGTTGTAGTATGTTCAACTTCCCACGCAGTTGGCTCACCAGCTGAATCACGAGCATTGGGGTGAACTGACACTTGAGACTCGACTGTGTGCTTTGAGTGTTCAACTGTTTGGGTAGTTGTCTCAACAACTTCAATAGACGCGTGGCTCGATTAGGTTGCCATCTACATCATCTTTCCTAACTTCATCGCCAATCTCCGTGGTTGGTCCCTCGGAGTGAGCTAGTGAGGTTGTTGCATCGATAGCCCTCACCATATCAGGAATTGTTGGGGTTGTAGAAAGAGGAATAGATGATTTTGTAGCACTCCTGAGCAAGGACTGCTCATGAAGCTTATGGGAATCTTTCATTGCATGCTTCAACTGAGCTTTCTCAACTTTGTTAGTTGCATCGATGATCTCCATGTCGCTGCTGCTGGATCTTTCAAGAGCATCCTCAGGAATATTTGGATTGAGATCACATGTATGAGGTTCAAGGGCATTGGCCTTCTCCAATGCCTTAGCCTTGGCAGCGTCCTTCTTCTAAAAAAGAATGATTGTGCAGTACATTTCATCAAGAGCACAAAGCACAGAGGCATTGTCTAGAAATCTAAAAAGGTATTCCTCCTCATCGATCATCTCGAGCCTCACAAATTGGATTCGACTAACACTCAGCTTCTATCGCATCCATGTGCACAACCTGTTTTCAATTTCTGGGTAGACTGGGGATTCTGGACGTTCATCCATAGGTTCTTTGATAGGCTCTCTAGCAGCCTTATTCACCTCAATGGTAACAATTTCAGTCTGAGGATTGACAACTGAATTATCTTGAGTTTCTTCACCATTGTCGTCAACATCTGAGCTATTTGGGCTTCTTCAGCATCAGCCGTCTCAGCTATAGTTACGGGGGCCAGTGATGAATTATCTTGAGTTTCTTCAGTAGTACCTTTTTCACCACCGCCATTCATTGATTTCTGATTGACGGTGGTGGCACCTGTCTCGGTCTCAGCTGTGGCGAAAACAGCTGTCTCAAAAGCTTTGTCAACAATCTTCACTAGTCGTTTCTTGGTTCTCCTCTCCAGGGGGACTTCTGGTTCAACTTGTTCTAGTTCATCAGCCGTGAAGGCTGACTCTCCTAACTTCTGTTTCTTAGCAGCTGGCTTGCGAAGTGTAGCTGTTCTCTTCTTCTTTGTCACATGGGAGGGAACCTCATCAGGTTTTGGAGAGGGAGCTGGAATGGAAGCAGTTTGTCCTCGGGACATGCTCAGTTGATTCTCTCTCAGATGTAGAGGTGTCAAATGGGCTGGGATGGTACCGGCCTGTCGGGCCAAAACAAAAAATCAGGTCAGGCCAAATAGTAATCAGGCCACTATTTTTGTAGCCCAGCCCGACCGAGCCCACGAAAATACAAAGGAAAAATTAGGTGTACTGAGTCGGCCCAGTTTTTTAAGCCTAATAAGTCGGGTAAAAAAGCCCGACTCATTTTGGGCCTAAGAAAATGTAGCCCAATTTGGCCCTCTTACCGGGCCAATTGGGCGAACTCACTGGACCGGGCCGAAATCGACAGCTCTACTCAGATGTAGCAGTCTTCTTCGCATGAGCCTAGAGGTGGCCATGGTTCTGGA
This sequence comes from Rehmannia glutinosa, assembly GCA_016081115.2. Classification (NCBI taxonomy): domain Eukaryota; kingdom Viridiplantae; phylum Streptophyta; class Magnoliopsida; order Lamiales; family Orobanchaceae; genus Rehmannia; species Rehmannia glutinosa. The sequence goes on from JABTTQ020000417.1 coordinate 122,387, forward strand.
ACCGCCGGTTTCAGTTCCAAAACCGCTGGTTCCAGTTCCTCATTTTGGAGGAACCAGAACTAGAACCATTGCCTCACGGTTCTAGTTCCAAAACTAGAACCGATGGTTCCAGTCCGGTTCGAACTTGGTTCCTCCACGGCTGCGGTTCCAATTTTAACCAAAACCATTTGTTTATCTTTTGATAATTTATTCATTTCTTAAAATAGTTTATCAATTTTAGTTAAAAAAAGATGGAAAATAAAGAAAAAGACTTGGACTTAATATTCAATAAAGTTTTACACTTATTATTAATAATAATATTAAACTATCTATATATAATATTAAAGTATAGAAGAATCAAAGTTCACGTAGTTCACTTATGACATTTGGTCTAAAACATGTCTCATGTAGTTACGAAAATAAAACATCATAATAAACATAATAAACATTTAACAATTCTTCTAGCATGTATTTACCAAAACAAAATTATTGGTTTTAACCTTAAAACAACGGTTTCATCACGGTCCACTGACGGTTAAAACCACCGATTCCATGATTTTTGAGACCTAGGAACCGGAATCAGAATCGGCCTACGCGATTCTGGTTCCAGTTTTAGAACCGTTGACCATGGTTACAGTTTAGGAACAGTTGACCACGGTTCTAGTTCTGATTTGGAACACAGTTTTGGTCCATTTGGCCACCCCTACATGAGCCTGCTTCTGAGCGCCTGAACGATTGGCAAACATCTTCTCATTAGCATGAAGGGTTTTCCCTTACGCAAGGGCACACCTTTCTTCTCCATCAAGTAACCTAATATCAAGCCATAACCAAGGGAACCTACGAACTTCCTATCAACAACCTTCACATTGTGCACATTCTGGACAATTTCTCAAAGATGAACTCACTCCAGTTCACCTCCAACTCCTCCATAATGGCAGCCTTAACAATCAACTTAGTTAGGGACAACTGATTGAAGGAGCCAAACTTCATATCAACTCACTTGGCTACTACATCCATCAACTTGTGATAGTCATCCTTGATCAGCTTTTTCAAAGCTGAGTAGTTGGGCTTGCCAACTGACTCCGGCTTAGCAATTTAATTCCAAGCCTGAACCAAATCAACCTTCTTCCCAGTAAGCTCTTTCAGTCCACTGGTGGGAAGGTGCAAATACTTCGCCAAGTCAGCTGCAACCAACTTAAAGTCCTTTCCATTTATAGATGAATGGATTCCATCATCATGAACCAAAGCGTTCACATAAAACCTCTGTTGTAAAAGTCCCCGCCTAACCCCGATTAATCCCCGCCTAGGCTCTAGGCCCCCCTTGTCTGCCTACGATTTTTTTACCGATTAGGCCCGCCTAATCCCGCCCAGGTCCCGCCTAACCCCGCCTAGGCTCCGCCTAGGCACTAAGTGTAAGTCCAAGCGGCTACGATAATCTAGAGGGGGGTGAATAGATTATCTCCATCTTTTCAATTTTGCCCTCTTTTTCAAACCGAAAGCTCAAAGACAATAATAAAGGTGCGAAATGTAAACAACACACGTCGATTTAAAGAGGTTCAACCCACCTAGGGCCTAATCCTCTACCACCCAAAAGATATCGGGATGGATTTCAAAAAGAAAAAGAATTTTATTAATTACCAAAATTAATACAAATTCAACTTACAACACCTTGAAGAGCACCACACTCTTCTTCAACACCACATTTGGAGATTACCACAATCTCCCTTTGAAGATTACCACAATCTCCCTTTGAAGATTACCACAATCTTCCTTCAACGGCACCTTGTGAAGATTACCACAATCTTCAACCTTGAAGAATACCAAATTCTTTAACACCTCAATAAGATCACCACAATCTTCTTGCACCTATCACCTAGATCATCCAAGTGTGTTCTTACCACAAGAACACTCACAAGGATATCTTGTGTTGAATGATAACCAAAAATCAAGATTACAACTCAATAATGAATAATACAATTTGAGTGCAAAGTGTAATCAAGAATAGCCTAGACCTCAAGGATGTGAAAGTGATAAGCTAGGCAAATTTACAACAAGAATAATAACAATGAAAGACCAAGTATTTGCTTGAAGTGTATCTTGTTGTGTTGTATCTCAATTGTTGTTTTGGTTGCTCCAAAACTTCCTCTATTTATAGGAGATGATTAATCAAGCATAGGCTCCTCTTGGGGATTGAAAATCTTCAGAAAAATACAATTAAAATCAAGAATATAGTTGTTAGAAATCAATCCCACAATTTAAGGAAATGTGTCTGCTGTCAAACGGTCATATTTTTGCTGTCAAAGCATGAGGACCGGTCGCAAATAAATAAGAGAATTGAAGAACACTTTGAAAATTTCAACATGCACCTGGCCGACCCCTATTTCAACCGGTCCCCTCATTCATTTTGTTGGAAAACATCAACTGTTTCAACGCTAACTTGCAGGTGTACCGTCGACCGACTGGGCACGGTCGACCGACCGATCGACGCCTGGGCGACCGATCGACTGCGTGCGTGGTTTTCCTTCCGTCTCATTTTCTGTTTCAAAATCATCTTGGTACGGGTTGCCCTATAGGGCGACCGGTCGACCACGAGACAGAAATGTTGTCCAATTTTTGTTGAAAATAAAACTCAAGAGATACTCCGAAAATTTAGTAAAAACATTTTAAACCAATCGGGAGTATTTAGACAACATTTAGGAACCTTGTTTAGACGTAAAAACTCATTGACATAAAATCATTAAAAGTGTTGTCCAATATTATCAAAAATAAACTTGAGGAAATACTCCGGAAAATATTAAAACCATTTTAAATCATTCAGGAGTATTTGGACAATCTTTAAAGACATTGTTTTGGTGACAAAAATCAAATCATCAAAATTAAGATAAAAACATGTATCAAACACTAAGCCCCAGTCTGCCGCCTAGCGAGTGCCTAGCGTTTTTTACAACATTGCATAAAACATGGAAAATTCCTCCTGGAATGTCTAGGTCATCTCCAGCGTGAGAAATCTTTTTAGCCCAGATTTCTCCAAGTGCTTCGCTATTTTCTCAGCCAACTCCTTGTCAATAATTTGCTTGACAAGGCCTTCAAAATTGACTAAAGATCATATGTGGATCTTCTCAACAAGTTTGGTCAAGTTAAGAGCAGCTTCATTAGGTCCCATATCGAGTCTTGAAAGCGAAAATAAAGAATTAGGGTTTCAATGTTTGCAGAAAGAGTTTCTGGAAATATTCGAGAGCAAGAGAATGAAAGTGAAGAGAGAGAAAATGAATTTTCTCTATATATGTGACTTGAATGGACGGTTTTAGAATTTGAAAAGTTTGAAAGTTGATCAACAGCTGAGATCAAGTCTTTCAAAATGCATTAATTTCATCGTATTAAATGCGGCAACATTTATATCCAATCATGCATAAACCGTCACAGCTTTTGACTGACATCATTTAATATTGCTGACGTCAAGCCTAAAAACATTCCCACTCGAGGAAAACGACCTTGTTTTGTCACTTAGCTCATAAATGTTTCAGCTTTCTTCATTTATGACCTGACTTTGCTTCGACTGAATGTCACTTAGCTCTTCTTTTGATTTGACTGAATGATACTTGGCTGTTTAGCTAACACGATTCAGCTGACTAGCCATATAAGCTATTTCACTTGGCTGAATGCGCGAAACTCTTCTGATGTGCAATTCTTCCATCTTTAACTCTGATGAATGAGTCTTTTGAGTTTCTTAACACAACTCAATAAATCCAAGCTCATTTTTTTAGTTCTTCAAACATTGATTCACATAATGGCTTTGTAAATATATAAGCTAATTGTTTCTCAGTTGATATGTATTCCAATGTGATGTCTTTTTTTTTCAAAATAACTTCCTATAAAATGATATATGTCATCAATATGCTTGGTTCTTGAATGCAATACTGGATTTTGAGTAATTGCAATGGCACTTGAGTTTTTTTTTTTTACAAAAAAGAAAAATAATTTTATTAAATAATTCAAACTAGCAATACTGCCAATACATAAATAGTAGACAAAAACAAATCTCATAAAAAACATGGAAGATTAACTATGAAAAGACTCATAAAGATCTAGGTTAATAACAAAAACCGGCTTAAAGCCTACAATTTTGAAAATTCTATAATGTCTAGAATACCTATGATTCCAGATCTGCAACCCGATAAAGACCATAATCTGATTTGTTATCTCTATCCACCGGATCGAAAACTTGCTTTTCTGAATCATCCACACAAAAAAATAGCACCAAGATGGTGATAAACCAAGCGCCGCACCAGATAGCAAAATAAAAAACAACAAAACAAACAAACAATCCAGATCTATGTGGGAACCCACTTATTTAGTAAATAAATTGATAATAGGACGTAGATGGGGTGATTTCCGGCCAAAAATGGCCAAAAAACACCCCTGAACAATGAGGAACAAGAAGAGAAACAAAAGAGATACAGTTGGAGAGAAAAGGAGGCTACGGTTTTAGCTTATAATCTGATATAACAATTATCACACATAATTGGAATCTCTCTTTCTTCATTGTCGTAAGTCTCTCAGTTGTTTCCTCATCCATAGAACTTGGACACAACAGCTGCCTGCAACAATATACTCTGTTTCAGCTGTGGATGTACCTATTGAGTTTTGTTTCTTGCTGAGCCAAGAAACCAATCTATTTCCAAGCATTTAATAGGTAACAGATGTACTCTTTATGCCAACTCTACATCCAGCATAGTCTGAGTCTGAGTATCCAATCATCTTGAATCCACCTTTCTTTGGATACCATAAGCCAACTTCTTGGCTTCCCTTCAAATATTTCAGATTCTCTTAGTCTGCAAAGTCATATGACTTTTCTTTGGAGCATATTGAAATCTGGCACATACACCTATAACAAATGTGATGTCTAGTCTGCTGGCAGTCAAGTAGAGCAACGATCCAATAAGTGATCTATATCTTGTTTGATCAATTGATTTTCCTTCTGCATCCATATTCATCTTCACAAGATTCATGGGAATCTTCACAAATGACTTCTCTTCCATACCAAATTTCTTCATCAAATCTCTGTTATATTTAGTTTGACTTATGAAGGTTCCATCCTTCATTTGCTTGACTTGACGACCTAGGAAGAAAGTCAGCTCTCCCATCATGCTCATCTCAAACTTCCTTGCATAAGGTTTGAGAATTTGTCACACATCTATTTGTTTGTAGGTCCAAAGATGATATCAACCACATATATTTGAACAAGCAAAGATACTCTCTCCATCTTGAATTTTGAGAGTGTTCTCGATAACTTTGCCTTTGGTGAATCCATTGTCTATAAGAAATCGAGACAATGTATCATACCATGCTCTCGGTGCTTGCTTCAAACCATACAATGCTTTCTCAAGCTTGTAGACTTTATCTCCAATAGTTTTCTGCTCAAGACATGGAGGTTGTTCCACATAGACTTCTTCTTCCAAAAGTCCATTAAAAAATGCACTCTTCACATCCATTTGATATAGTGTGAAGTTCTTGTGTGTTGCATAAGCAAGAAACATCTTTATTGCTTCCAATCTTGCAACATGTGCAAAGGTTTCATCAAAATCTATTCCTTCTTTGGCAATACCCTTTGGCTACACTTGCTTTGTTTCTCACTATAGATCATTCCTCATTCATCTTGTTTATGAACATCCACTTAGTACCAATAACATTTTGTTCGGTAGGCCTTTGAACCAAATCCTTACTTTATTCCTTTCAAACTGATTCAACTCTTGCTGCATAGCTAGATCCAATGTGTGTCATCCAATGCTTGTGACACATCCTTAGGATCAATTTGAGAAATGAAACAAGTGAATATAGCTTCACGTTGAGTCATGGATCTGGTTCTTATTCCTTCTCTAATATCTCCAATGATTAACTCTGGTGGATGGTCTCTCAACCATCTCACATTTGGTTGGAGTAAGTATGCTGGATTAAGTCTTCTTGCAGTTGAGTTGTCTAGAACAACTTATTCTTGATCATCATCATTCAGCTGCAAGCCTTCCAGCTATCTTTGAGATTCAGCTATCTCATCTTCATCTAGGTTGAGTCTTTTGATATCTGCCTCAACATAGGGACTTTTCTAAATAGCCGGTTGATTCATCTTGCCAGCGAACTCATCAATGTCTTCTCCATTTACATTAGGTTCATCAAAAACCATATGGATAGACTCTTCTGTGACCATAGTCCTCTTGTTCAACACTTTGAAAACTTTACTCTCAGCTGAGTATCCCAAAAAGATACCTTCATCAGCTTTAGCATGAAAATCCTCAAGTTGTCCTTGCCATTGTTATGAATGAAACACTTGTTTCTAAAGATATGAAAATATCCAACATTAGGCTTCCTTCCTGTCCAAATTTCATAGGGGTTTGGATACCGCTATCTCATCATACACCTATTCTGAGTGTAACAAGCAGTGTTAATGGCTTCAGCCCAAAATCTCTTAGGCAATACAACTTCAACTTGCATGGTCCTTGCAGCTTCCTTGAGGGTTATGTTCCTTCTTTCAGCTACTTCATTGTACTGTGGAGTTCTTGCAGCTGATAACTCATGACCTATCTCATTCTCTATGCAATATTGAGTTATAATCCCATTGAGAAACTCAGTTCCTCGTTAGACCTTATCTTGATAATGGTTTGGCTCTTCTCATTTTGAACTCTTCTCATAAGTTGTGGAAGCTTCGCAAAGATTTCCTTTTTTTACACATAAAGATGGTCCATGTGTATCTTGAATAATCATCCACCACGTGTATTTCTTTCCGTTGATACTAGCTGGTTCAATAGGACCAAATAAATCCATATGCAATAGATGCAAGATCTTTATTGAAGAAGGACTTGTCTTATCATTGAATGAAGATTTGATTTGCTCACACTTCTGGCATGCATCACAAATGCTCTCCGTCTTGTACACTGTGTCTGTCAATCCTTCTACAAGATGACTCCTTACAAGCTTGTTGATAGTCTTGAAATTTAGGTGACTGAGCTTTTTGTGCCACAACTAACTTGATTTGGTTGTGCTCTTTGCTAATAGGCATGTACTTGGTGTAGCAGTAGATCAAATCCACTACATATATGTTTTTCTTTCTTGATCCAGATAGCACAACTTCATTAGATTCAACATCTTTGATTTGGCATACACCCATGTTAAAGTCTACATTGTAGCCTTTATCACAGAGCTGGATGATACTCAGCAGATTGAATTTCAGCCCTTCAACATAAGTTATATCTGTGATTTCCATTCCATTTTTTTTTATGGGTCCAATGCCTATTATCTCCCTTGGAGCTTCATTTCCTCCAAATTTGACTTTTGCTCCTCTTGACTCCTTGAAGTTGAGTAATGCTTCTTATTCCCAGCCATGTGTGTGGAACAACCACTATCTATGTACCAGGTTCCTTGGCACTCAGTGTTCCCTGAACCTGCAATCAAGGAAATCAAGTTTTAGGTACCCAAACCTGTCTAGGTCCTGAGGGGTTAACACTATAAGGTGATCCAACCAACCTATATCCAAAAGATCTGACTCAGTTTCATAATCACAATGAATCTTGGCAAACTGCTTAGGAACTTTAGGCGCATACAACTATTTTTTTTTTTCTATATGCTTGTAAGTTTGCTGGTGCATTTGCTCTCATTGGATAATATGAAAAATTTTGTGTGTAATGGGAATTGTGTTTGGGTACATATGTGTGCTGATATTAGTTCATTTGCCTTGAGAATGACCTATTTTAAGTCTAAGGTCTTTGCCACTTGGGCTTGTATCCCATATGATGTGGCTGATATTTCATTTGATTGTTCCAATCAGCCTGTCTTGGATAGTTTCTACCATTCCCTTCATATGGCTTTCTTTGTTGAAACCTCTTGAGCTTTTGGTAGTTCTGCTTTGCCTTCACATAATATTTCCTATTTGGAGTCTGGTGATGGACTCTTTTGAATTTCGTTTCACCTGTCCTTTCATCATACTCAGTTGGTTTTTTGCCTTTGCCTTTATAGCCTAGGCCAACATGTGTGTGCTTGTGATTGTAAGTGGATGCAACATATGGTGATTTTGGTTTTTGGATTCCCTCATTACTTGAGGATCCTTTCTCCAAAATCACTCTTGGAGTTTGAGCATTGACAAAGGAATTGAATCCTAAGCTTGCATTATTGATAAGTGTGAATTTTGCATGTGTTTCGATGTGTATTTCGAGCTATAATGATAAGTAAACATGCATATACTCGCGTTAAATGTTACATATTCACTCCTTGTGGAAAAGATATTACACTTTGCTTATTTTGTAGGAATTTCATGATATTTGAAGCTAATTGAATAAGAATACGAGGAAAGCAAAGTGGAAACACGGAGAATTGAGTGGATATACGAGAAGTGAAGCCTAAAAGAGCGAAAGTTGAGCGTTCACGGAAGAAACAGGGGCACACGAGTTGGGCGTGCCTCAAGACACCACCCGTGCACCTCGTATAAGGTTGATTGAAGCCGCAGACATGGCGCACGGGTAGCCCATGCATGGCGCGCCACCCGTGCGCCCTACAGAGTCGGGATATCTCACCGGAGTGGCGCACGGGGTAGGCCGTGCTCGACGCACCACCCGTGGTCCCTACAGAGAGTTGGGGTATTCAAAGCAGGTGGCGCACGGTAACCCGTGCGTGGGCGCACCACCCGTGCGTCTACTGAATCCCATTATCTCGCCGCATTAAGCCCTAAACATGATGGGAGTATAAAAAGGCTTTTTGGGGGGCGCACACAAGAAAATGAGACATATTTTGGGATCTACAACACAAGACAAGGGTCTATTCTTGGAAGAAGACATCAAGGAGACAATCGGGTTGCATCGGAGCTTAAGAAACGGAGATATATCGAGAGATCGTCGACTTTCCTAAGTTTTTCTTGCTTCTCTTTTAGTTTCAATCTTTCATTTTAGTTGTAATGGCTTTGAACAATTTGTTTATGAGTTGTTTAGAAATCATGTGTAGCTAAACTCTTGAGATTTCCGGGTTTTGGAAGTAGATTAATGAACTCTTGTTGGATGTTTTAATCTTAGTTGAAGTTATTATCTTAAAGCCTATTTGAGTATTTTGAGCTTATTCTTGTTTTATCACTTGATCAATGATTTAACTTGTTTGATATATTGATTCATAATTCGAGAGATGAGTTTCAATATTAGATCTTGAATACTCGACACAAATATTTGCATGAATCGAGAGGTTTGTAAATATTTGTGAGGATATTTGATCTTTTAAACTTTTGGGAGTTGAATGCTTCATGTTGAGTAGAGATGCTAGCATAAGTATTTCAATCTACATTTTATATGCATCTCGAGAGAGAGGATAAAATAATTTTGTGATCGTCTTATAGGAATATTGATAATAACCTTGGCTTTGATTTAATCGACAACAAGAGGATTATTAATCGAAACCTTAACTCGAAATCCATTTCATTATCTTGATACTTCTATCATTTGTATTATCTCAATCTTGTGTTTTAGTGATTTAAATTGTCTTAATCTCAATACAACAATCATCAAATTTCGATCGTCTAAATAAAAATAAGACTATCTTGGTTCAATACTTAGCATATTAATTTATTAGTCTCCGTGGATACGACCTTGCTACCCTATTCTATAAACTACACCGTACACTTGCGGTGAAGCTAAAAATAAGGCGAACAATTATCTCATATTTCTTTTTGAATCATCATTAATTCATCCAATGTTTTGGATGACTTACTGAGTGATGCTTCCCTCTTTTCTTTTTCAGCTGAGTCTGCCTTGGCCTTAGCTATCTCAGCCTTCAGCTCTTTGTTCTCATCATCTATGTGACTAAGAGTACTCAGCTCTTCACTCAGCTGTGAGTTTTGGCTTTTGAGTTGGCTATTCTCCTCATTTAAGAGTGTGTGTGAGGATTTTATGTGCTCAAAGTCTTTCATCATTTTGCCTAATGAATCATAAAGATCTGTGGATGATGAAGTGTGTGTGTCACTATCACTATCATCATAATGTGAGCTAGATGAGTTAGAATGTACTTCATCTTCTTGTTCTTTGGCCACGAGGCATATCAAAGCCTCTTCTTCTGTATCTGAGGAATAGTCATCCTCATTTTCCTTTTGAGCTCAAATTTATAAGCTTTTAAATCTGAGAATAACTCATGGTTGGAGGTTCTTATCAAGTCCATAGAATATCTCAGGGCCATCACTTTCACTTCCCACTCAGATGGGAGCGACCTAAGGATTTTCATATACATTTCTTTCTATGTATATTCCTTACCGAGAGATGAAAGCTCATTTGTAATATCTATAAATTTGGCATCCTGTTGATCCAGAGTTTCACCTGTAAGCATTTTAAAATTTTCAAATTTTTGTACATCAACAATTAGCTTATTCTCTTTAATTTGCTCTGAGCCTTGGCAAATTAGAGTAGGCTTCTCTCATATCTCACGAGCAGTCCTGCAAGATTTCACTTTGTTAAACATGGCTTTGTCAAGAGTTCTATGTAAAATATCCTTGGCAACATTGTCCAAATTGTATCTTTTGTTGTCCTCATTGGTCCATTCGCATCTTGGTTTTTCAACTATAGCAGGCCTTGGTGCAGTAGGTGATGCAGCAGTCTCTCCTTCAATAGGGACATCGCTCTCTCACAATTGTATTCACTTTCATAATATGTATGGGTCCCTCTTCAATGATGAACCACATTTCATCATGAAACGCTGAGAGAGGTGTATGCATATGAATCTTCCAGTCATCAAACTCCTCAACAGTGAACATGGGAATGCGAGATAGATTTGCTTCCATGATAATAACTTTTAAAAGAAAGTTTTAAAAGCAATCAAGTTGTTGTATCTTTGAAAATATTGAGATCTAGTTTAGCAAAAAGGTGTGGAAGGTTCTTTGAACGTCGCTCCGATTTTAAATTAGAGTTTTTTTACACAAGTAGCTAAGTCCGGAGGACAACTTAGTTCAACCTCAACAGATGAGTTAACCACTCAACGGACTGACCGAGTTTGTTGAGAGAGTAACTCAACTGAGTGAATTGAGCTCTTTAAAAATACAGCTAACTTGGTTTTAATAGTGGAAGCCCTTAAGTTAAAATATGTTTTACAACACTTGTTTAAGTTAAGTTATTATCAGTTCACTTATCAAATTTATAAATCAGCAGAGTAATAGTATGCAAGAAATAAATATTAAAAGTAAATTGACACATATCAATTTTATAGTGGTTCGATGGGGTAATTAATCTATTCCACTCTTCTCCAAATCCTGGAGGTAATCCACTAATACAAAAGTCGTGTTATAATAAGGATAAACAGTCCGAGCAAGCCTTGATCTGGCTTCACTCCTAGGACTCAGCTCTTCACAAGACAATTGTCTTGCTACTTCAGCTCCTTCAAATTCTTGGATTTGATCACGAAGCCCTCTAATGGATCCAAAGTCTGGTTCTAACTTGAACCTCATTGCACTTCTTTCAATCCTTGGACGTGCAGACCCCTTTGTCTTTAAACAAATTTCCTCTTCAACAGGTTGAAGCTTTTCTTTCCTTCACTAAGAGTGTTGGTTAGATAGACTTCGAATTTTAGGCTTGAGGATAGAGTGTATTGCTTGAGAGTATTTTGTCTGCTTGTTTTTTGCTCAGATTGCTTGAATACTGCTATGTTGTATCTTGTGTGACTCAAAGGTTGCAGGTTCTCTCTCACATAAGCTCCCAAACCTTTTATATAGTGGCGTTCAAAAACGTATCCATTGAAGAGATAGATGCATTTTCAAACTCCATTTCATGGTCGTTGGCTTATGTTGTTGTGCAACAATTGATGTTGACCCAACCTTAATTTAATGCTCTGCAAGTTTGCCTGAAACACAACACGTGTGCAGGAACATCTCATTGGTTCCTAGTCTTTTGTACTCTTTTAGCAAAACAACTTTAAAGTTGCAGTCTGTCTTCTTTCCTCTTTGAGTAATTCTTTGATTTTACTTATCTTCAGCTTTCTTTAAGTCATTTTGCTGCTGAACCCTTTTATAAGTCTTCTCCAAACATCTACGAGCAAGGTTGCAGAAATCGCATCGCCCAATGAGCACCTAGAAATAGCATTGATTTTCTCTTTTTTTTGTTAATTTTTACCATTTTTGGCCGATTTTTTTCTGCCTAAGCCGCCCAGCCCCATTTTTTGCCTGAACGAATTTTTTGGGTGATTTTAGCAAAATTGGATTGGCCTAGGGGCACCTAGCGCTTAGGCAACCACCCTAGGCCCATTTTTACAACACTGCCTGGAGTGACTCAACTGTCAGTATGCTGACAAAGACAACTTTTTGATACTTGAGTGAGACTTCTCTTCGATACTCAGCTGCAACACAACTGATTCTTCACTTTGTCTTTCAGTCAACTTCTACAATCTCCAACTTGGCTGATTCGACTCAGCTCATAGATCCTATTATTACATAGTTGAATTTACAACAGAAATGGGGTGTCAACTTCCTAATCTAAGTTTTACATAGCATCATCAAAATTTATACAACAAATTTCCGAAAAAGTTGAGACCGAGTTAAAAACGATGAGGTAGGTGAGAAAATGGTGAACAGACCGACTGCTAGTTGGAAGAGCGAAAGAGTTGAAATCAGTCTTATCTTCAATGGACATATTTAAATTTCAAGTATAGAAGGGCAAAAGAGGATTGAGAGAAGGTTGTGGTTTTGGGTAAAAAAACTACTGACTTTTAAGAGCTCTCATGCGAATAAGCGTATAAGGTAATCCTCTAATTGTCGAATAACCCCTTCCTTTGCAACTCAATATTTAATTCCGGAGCTTAGCTTAGCTGCAATGGGTTGCACGCATTCAAGGAAGGCTTCACAAGTTCTGGGAAATTGTGCTTTGGGTTGGAGTAGTAATAGATTGTGTAGATGACATTTGTGAAAGATAATCGGGAGTCAAGTAGCAAATCGATTGCGTGGAAGATATATTTCAAAGTCTAAAGCTAGGGTTTAGCAGCTGATGGACTGTGTAGGAGAAGTCTACAAACGAATCTGAGGTAGTCGAGTGTATGATCAAGATGCAACCTCTAATGTTGGATTGTAATATAGTGGAAATCTGAGTCAATTTAGTGGATTCTTTTCTGGAGATAGGAAAAGAGAGCACGTAGAAAGATTATGTCAACTTCGAATCTCTACAAATGTCTATTTATTGCTTAAATCATTCACTCAAGCGCGAAAACATTTGAGTTTTCAGAATAGCTTAATTTTCTCAATTGTGCACTTTAACATCTTTCAAGTGTAGACATATTCTTTCAACAATACTTAGGTGAGTTGTTGAATGGCTAATTCTTTAATCAAAGTTGCCTACTCTGTTTTTAAATCAAAAATTTGAAATACTGTAAATGTTTATTCATCCACCTTTAGACCTCTACCACTTTGGAACCAACAAATTAATAAGTGCATTCGTGTACCTTTTAATATATACATACACACATGTACTTTTATATATTGATATATTTGTCAAAAATATTGATATATATATATATATATATATAAGATAAATAATTATACGAATACTCTAAAACACACCAATATTTTTGTTAGTATCTATTTATATTTTTGTTAACATATAAATATATTCATGATAAATATAAACACATTACATATAAATAAATAGGTGAATATATATATGTATATATAGGGTTGTTGGAAATTTTGGTTTTGATAAAGAGGGTATCGACCCGACTTTGACCAATTTTTCGGTGGCTAAATATTTAATTCTGGAGGAATTAAATTATATATTAGTAATCTACGCCGAGTAGATGTTCGTAGTATTTTTATTTCTCAAAACCAATTTCGGTGAGTGAGAAATTAATACATTAAGGTAGCCACATAAATGGGCATTATGTAAAGATAATTTAAAGGGAGATGAAAGGCTTACGCCTTATCCCACATGGAATAAAAATCATAGTTTATCCTAGTTTATTTACTTTAGAAGGTGTTATTTGTTGTATAAACTATAAACAAGTGGATGATCACAAGTGGGCCACACGCGCGCGCCCGCCTACCGCTGGGCTGGGCCAGGGCCAGGGCAGGGGGCTTGGGCTGGGCCTGGGCTTGGGCTTGGGCGCGGGGCGGCCCTACTTATTGGGCCGGTCCAGTCCACTAAAGTGATGTTGACTATTGAGCCCGATGAATCACGGGACATCGTAGGTGTCCGCATTCGTGTGATTGTTGGAGTTGTAACTCCCGCAGTGGTGGTCATCTCGAAGTTAGCCCACTACCCGATGTTATGCTAAAAGAGTGGGGTGTAACACCTTGGTTGTTACAAATGATTAATGCCCACTACCAGTTTTTTTCTCCCGCAGTGGAATGGTTGGCTATTTATACATGTTTGTGCATTGCGCGCTTGATGATACAATTGTAATTCATACTCCATCAAAAAGCATACAATCATTTCCGCATTCTCGCACTAAGTCCAAAGAACGGTCTTCAACACATTTCTAGTTCGAAGGTGCTTCGTGTTAGTGGTGCTACTACCACGTAAGACGTAAGTCGTTTCATCTTTGGAAGCAATACGTCAAACCGTGAGCACTAGCCGGGACGTAATTGCTTTGCGGAAAGAGATTCGTCTCGACTCGGCTTCCAAAGTTCTATCTTTGTAATAGCTAGTTCGATTTCTTGTAATCTTCTTTTTTAGTAATTTGCCATTTGAAGGGATTCCCGATCCTCAGTAACTTTGTAATCAACAATCGCAAAGCAATTATCGAACTTCACGATGGCAAGCTCAAGCAGTAACCCCAATCATCCTCCCCGCCTTGCCGAGAAACCCGAAAAATTCATGGGTTTCGACTTCAAGAGGTGGCAAAAAAATGTTGTTTTACCCGACTACCCGAGTCCGGCGAAATATTCGACCGAGGACGCTCGTTGTTGCTTTGAAAATGAACGCGAATCTTTGAAAAACGCGATGCGTTTGATGCATGGGGCCAGGGTGATTTCTGTCAGGCCGTAACTATGTCCTAAATGGACTTAGTGATGCACTTTACAATGTGTATTGTCTTTGTGAAATCCTCCAAAGAATTGTGGGATTCTTTGGAGAAGAAGTACAAAACCGAGGATGCCGCACAAAGAAATTTGTTGTCGGTAAGTTCTTGGATTTTGTGATGGTTGATTCTAAAACCGTGATGGAACAAGTTGAAGTTCCGATTAATCCTACATGAAATCTCTGCCGAGGGAATGGCTTTGCGGAAGCATTCAAGTGGCCGCCTTGATTGAGAAATTGCCCCCAAGTTGGAGGGATTTCAAGAATTATCTCAAACATAAGCGAAAGGATATGGGACTAGAGGATCGATTGTCAAACTCGAATTGAGGAAGACAATAGGAGGATTGACTCTAAGTCCAAGCTTGTCCCCTATGGAGTCAAAAGCCAACTTGATGGAGCACGACTCGTCAAGTAACTTGAAGAAAAGGCCTAACGATAAAGGCAAGAAACCTGGTGGAAAATTCCGGGAGCTTGCTACAACTGTTGTGGCAAACCGAACCATATGGCAAAGATCGCCCGTCACCCAAAGAAAAAGAAAACCAAACCGCTGATCCAATGCCAATGTGGTTGAAGAAAGAGAGCCGACATAAGTTGACATGTCGGGCGGTGGTGTTTGAAGCCAATTTGGTGGATAACCGAAAGAATGGTTTGTGGATCGGTGCCACTTGCCCGTCCTGTTTCGATAAGGATGCATTCTCTTCTTACATCCCATCACCAGGAAGGAAGCTCCATATGGGGAATCACGCCTCTCGATGTTCGGGCGTTGGAACGGTGGTGCTAAAGCGACTTCGGGAAAGGAGTTGAAGCGAAGGATGTCTTTGCATGTCCCAGGACATCCCAAAAATGCGGTTTCGGGTTATTTCTTTGGTCAACCATGGGTTTAGACTAGTTTTGAGTCCGAAAAATTTGTCTTAGCAAATTTGGACAGTTCTAGTAGGGGTTATCTAGACAAAGGATGTTCAAAATGAATGTAATGATTGTACGCCGTTTTGGCGAGAATATGAATAATAATGAATCTTCTTACATTTATATTCCGAAAGTGCTCTAATTTATGGCATATTAGATTAGGACATGTAAATCAATGCTATAAAAATATTGGTAAATTTAGAATTAATTAATTTACTGAAGTAAACTCACAAAGAAAATGTGAAGTTTGTGTTGAAGCTAAAATGGCTAAATTACCGTTTTATTCGGTTGAAAGGAGCACTTCACCTTTAGAGTTGATACACACTGATGTGTGTGATTTAAAATTTGTGCAAACTAAAGGTGGTAAAAAATATTTCATCACATTTATTGATGATTGTACAAGGTTTTGCTACTTATACTTGTTAAGAAGCAAAGATGAAGCATTAGAGGCTTTTAAGAATTATAAAAATGAAGTTGAAAATCAACTTGGCAAGTAGGATTAAAATAATTCGGAGTGATAGAGGTGGCGAATATGTTGCACCATTTGAAGAACTATGTACTCGATCGGGCATAATTCATCAAACAACAAAGCACCACCATATTCACTACGTCTAGCTGAGGTTTCTTTAACGCATAAAAACCGGACTCTAAAAGAGATAATGAATGCCATGTTGATAAGTTCCGGATTACCCCAGAATATGTGGGGGGAAGCTGTTTTAACAGCCAACCACATATTGAATAAAATACCACTTAAAGGGAAAGATAAGACACCTTATGAATTGTGGAAAAATCGTAAGTCTTCTTATAAATACCTTAAAGTGTGGGGGTGTTTGGCTAAGGTAGCAATACCGAACCAAAACAAGTTAAAATTGGACCAAAGACAGTTGATTGTGTCTTTGTGGGATATGCATACCAAAGTAGTGCATATAGGTTTATGATACATAGGTCGAAAATCCGGAAATGATGAAGGTACCATAATCGAATCAAGGAATGTTGTATTCTTTGAGGATGTCTACCCTTGTAGAGAAAAATTAGAAGTGAGTACTAATAAAAGAACTCACGAAGCGCAAGTGGTTCAACACCAATTAGTGAAGAACCGAGACGCAAAGAAGAGGTCTAAGACGGCTAAGTCTTTTGGGCGGATTACATAACATTTATGTTAGATGGTGAGCCAAACTCGATTAAAGAGGCTTAAGCGATCCGGATGCTCGCTGCGGCAAGAAGCTATCAATAGTGAAATCGAGTCCATTCTCGCGAGAACCATACTTGGGAGTTGGTTGATCTCCTGCTGGTCATAAACCTTTAGGATGTAAATGGATCCTAAAGAAGAAGTATAAAGCGGATGGAACTATTGATAAGTATAAAGCACGGCTTGTAGCCAAAGGCTTTAAACAAAAAGAAGGATATGACTTCTTTGACACCTATTCTCCGAGAACGAGGATTGCGTCTATTCGGTGCTTCTTGCGATTGCCGCTTTGCACAATCTAGAGATTCATCGATGGACGTCAAGACGGCGTTTACGAATGGAGAGATAGATCTTTGAAATATACATGGAACAACTGAAGGGTTTGTTGCACTTGGCCAAGAAAAGAAGGTGTGCAAGTTAATAAGATCCTTATACGGATGAAACAAGCTCCAAAACAATGGCATCTTAAGTTTGACAATACGATGTTGTCAAATGGATTCAAAATCAACGAGTGTGATAAATGCGTATATGTCAAAGGGACATCGAAGCATTTGTCATAGTTTGTCTATACGTAGACGATTTGTTAATCATGGGCGCGAGTCATGATACTATCATGGAGACTAAAAGAATGTTAAAGAGGAACTTTGACATGAAGGATATGGGGACTCTTTGATGTAATCCTTGGGATAAAAATCGTGAGAACTCCTAATGGAATTATCTTGTCACAATCCCACTATGTGGAGAAAGTGCTCAAGAAATTCAATGCTTTTAATGATTCACCGTCAAAGACGCCCATTGATTTAAGTATAAACGGTTGCTAATAAAGCGAGAACCAGTGGCTCGAGATGGAATACTCACGTATAATAGGTAGTCGATGTACATCACAAATTGTACACATCCGCACTTGGCCTACTGTAAATGTGTTGAGTAGGTTCACGAGCAATCCAAGCCATGAGCATTGAAAGCGTTAACCAGGGTGTTAAAATACTTGAAGTATACCTTGGATTATGGGCTATACTACTCAAGATATCCAAATTGTACTTGAAGGATATAGTGATGCTAGTTGGATTTTGATTCGAAAGATTCTTATTCAACTAGTGGATACATATTCACCATTGGAGGTGGTGCGGTATCGTGGAAGTCCACTAGCAAGCGTGTATAGCTCGGTCCACCATGGAATACGAGTTTATAGCTTTGGATAAAGTGGTGAAGAAGCGAGTGGCTTCGAAACTTTGCGGAAGATATTCCATGTTGGAAGCTCGCTGTTCCGTGATGATTCACCGTGATAGCCAAGCGGCTATAGGAAGGGCACGAGCAATATGTATAACGGTAAGTCAGACATATTCGTCGGAGACACAATACCGTTAGACAATTGATCTCAAATGGTGTGATGTCAATTGACTACGTAAAGTCAAAAGACAATTTGGCGATCCTTTGACAAAAGGATTGAATCGAGATCAATTGGGTAAATTCTTTAGAGGGAATGGGCTTGAAGTCCACATAGTAAAAATAACCATCATAGTGGTAACCCAACCATGATGATGGAGATCCCAAGAACTTGGTTCAATGGGGAAACTAAACTATGAAGGTTATGTTGTAACACTTGGAAACAATGTTATAACCCATCCCTAGAAAGCAAAACCAAGTGTTGAAACACCCGCAAAGTTGTGGTGAGGCTAAGTCATTTGACTTTTAATGATTCCTACACCTCGTTGAGGTTGAGTATGGCAGGATACTCTAATCAGGAGATCACCTATATAAGTGAGAAGTGCGGGCCGCTTCAAAGCAACACTTATGAATCCAAAGTGGTGTCCATGGCGAAACGGACACAAAACGTGAGAAAGGAAGGTGTTGAGACCTTATTGTGTTATCTTGTTGACTCGGTATACAACGTGGAGGAATAGTTCAAGGCATTGCGTCCACTAAGCCGCGTCGGTGTCGATGGTATTGACTACGGAAGGTTCAAAGCCATAAGCTACCTTTCCGAATGCAATATTGTCTCTTGAGGACTGGTTGCGTGTTCCGCATTCATGCATACATTAATTTCCACTCATGTGGGGGATTCTTTGAAATTTTGGTTTTGATAAAGAGGGTATCGACCCGACTTTGACCAATTTTTCGGTGGCTAAATATTTAATTCTGGAGGAATTAAATTATATATTAGTAATCTACGTTCGAGTAGATGTTCGTAGTATTTTTATTTCTCAAAACCGAATTTCGGTGAGTGAGAAATTAATACACGAAGGTAGCCACATAAATGGGCATTATGTAAAGATAATTTAAAGGGAGATGAAAGGCATACGCCTTATCCCACATGGAATAAAAATCATAGTTTATCCTAGTTTATTTACTAAAAGGTGTTATTTGTTGTATAAACTATAACACAAGTGGATGATCACAAGTGGGCCACGCGGCGCGCTGCGCCGCCCGGCTACTGGGCTGGGCAGGCTTGGGCATGGGCATGGGCATGGGCTGGCCTGGGACTTGGGCTTCGTGGGGTGGGGTGGCCCTGTGGGCCGGGTCCAGGTCCACTAAAGTTTTGCCACTCGAAAATGGGCTTGGCCCGATTCGAGTGGTGTTGTTGACTATTGGAGCCCAATGAATCACGGATCATTGTAGGTGTCCGGATTCGTGATATTTGTTGGAGTTGTAACTCCTGCAGTGGTGGTCATCCGAAGTTAGCCCACTACCCGATGTTATGCAAGAGTGGGGTGTAACACTGGTTGTTACAAATGATTAATGCCCACTACCCAGTTTTTCTCCCGCAGTGGAATGGTTGGCTATTTATACATGTTTGTGCATTGCGGTTTGATACGTAATTCATACTCCATCAAAAAGCATACAATCATTTTTCGCATTCCGCACTAAGTCCAACAACGAGTCTTCAACACATTTCTAGTTGAAGGTGCTTCTCGTGTTAGTGGTGCTACTACCACGAAGACGTAAGTCGTTTCATCTTTGGAAGCAATACGTCAAACCGTGAGCACTAGCCGACGTAATTGCTTTGCGGAAAGAGATCGTCTCCCTAAACTCGCTTCCGAAAGTTCTATCTTTGTAATAGCTAGTTCGGTTTCTTGTAATCTTCTTTTTACGTAATTTGCCATTTGAAGGGATTCCCGATCCTGTAACTTTGTAATCAACAAGGGTTAGGATCAAATGTGGCAGGGGGCTTACCGTGTGACCATGTGGATTAATCCAATCCATCCACACCTTTTATTTAATGGTCCAGATTGCTATTAAAAATAATTGATGTATCAATTAATTAATAGGTTGAAAAGACATAATAGTAACTAGCAAAATGCAATAAATTACACCCCTAAAATCAATGGATTGATTAATATCACGTTTCCATAACTGAATTGTGCACCATTTTAATAGCTAAATTGTACACCATTTAATAACTAACTGTATACCATTTTATATCTAACAATGCATCATTGTATAACTAATTCTACACCATTCAATCCCAGTGATATTTATGCGATTCGATTTTACAATTGTTCCCCATTTTCATTCAATTATGGTTTACTCACAATGATGTACAATTAGTTATATAATGATGCACTGTTAAATATAAAATAGTGCACAATCAGTTATTAAATGGTGCACAGTTCAACTATTAAAATGGTACATAATTCAGTTATAGAAACGTGATGTTTATCACATCCATGATTGTACGGCATCATTATGGGAAATTGGTTACACCATTTTGTCTTTATAGGGTTATTAGATGATGTACAATTAGTTATACAATGATGCATTGTTATATATAAAATGGTGCACATTTAAGTTATTAAATGGGAAGATGGTTACACCATTTTGTCTTTATAGTTCTTTTAGACGATGTACAACTAGTTATACAATGATGCACTGTTAGATATAAAATAGTGTACAGTCAGTTATTGAATGGTGTACAATTCAGCTATTAAAATTGTGCACAATTTCAGTTATGGAAACGTGATATTAATCAATCACTTGATTGTTGGGGTGTGATTTATGACATTTTACTAGTTACTATTAGCAGTGTCAAACGGGTCGGGCCGGGCCAACCGAAAAAATTAGGGTGGGGCGGGCCAAATAGTGTTCGGACTGCTGTTTCTTGAGCCCAACCCAACCCAACCCATAAAAATACACTGAAAAACCGGGCCAACCGGGCTGGCCCGATTTTTCGAGCCTAACGGGCCGGGCTAGAAACAGCCCGGCTCATTTTGGGACTCTAAAATTAGAGCCCAGCTCGGTGCCTTTACAGGGCCGGTCGGGCCAGCCCAGCCCACCGGCGGGGCCGAAATTGAGAGCTCTAGTTACTATTATGTCATTTCCACCTATTAATTAATTGATAAATTATTTATTTTTAATAGTAACTAGTATATCACCCGTGCGATGCACGAAGTGTAATATAATAGAGTATTTTATAGTTTTAATAATAAAAAAACTATATATTATAAAAATTATAATGAGGTGGGACATGGCGGGCATCTCAAGACTTACACTCCCCTCGTCCTTTGAACAAAGGAGTGCAAGTTGACATGTATTGACCCAAAAAAAATAATTTATGATTTATTAAATAATAATTGTTACAATAATTTAATACATTTTTACAAAATATCATGTTAAATATTCAACTATGAATTAAAAATTAGGAAAAATGAGAAAACGCAAATTGATTTTATGATATAGAAAAATGAGAAAAAAATAAATCAATTATATATTTGAAGTAAGTTTATACATTTATTAAAAACACTTGTTGAGTTTTCTAAAACTTTAAAACTATATGTTCACTATAATTTTCTACAACTAAATTAAAATAGATAAATTGAAACATAGTTAAAATTGATACCAATAAATTACTATATATGTTAATTTAATAAATAAAATCAGAGTGTCATTTGATTTATGAATAACAATATCATTATACTTAAATCATGATTATTGGAAAAATCGGTCGAACAAAATGGATGAAAAATATTTTTCTATTGTTTGAGATTAACAAATAAATGTAACCCAGATAATAGAACAAATAAATAGAATTATTTATGTGATTAATATTTATTTTTGTTATATCCAACAAAGTATATACACATTCATTTCTACAAATCCATACATATATATATATGTATCTATTTTATTTCTAAAATCTCTATATATTGCAAATTTGAATATATATATAAATCTTTTTTTATCAATATTTAAATTTGAATATATTTTGTGATGATATTGTTCTATATTATATTTATTTACCCTTTTAAGTCGATTTTGAAAATTTTATTTTATTCTCATGATTTGTATTGTACTATTCGTATAGTGTAGTATATTGTTTGAATTTCTCATATCATAGTTTTCGGTATACTTATTGAGCAAGAATTATGTGTTTTACATAAGAAATTAACAAATTAAATAATATTTTTTTGTGGAAAATATATGAATTAGTAACTATTGAATCCATATTCGCATTATGTTTAAAACCTTACCAATTATAAACTTGTGAAAATCTACGAAAATCTAATTTACTCAAAATAGTAAATTTTAATTGTTTAAATTAAGAAATTTAAAAAGTTGCATATTTGTTTAACTTAATCACGATTTTACACAAATTATGCTAAGGTGAAAAAAGATTTAATGAAAATCGAATTATAATTTCTTAAATTTTGGTAGGATGGTGTATTAAATAACTTAAGATTTTATATCATGCTTTGTATGTATTTAAATAGTCTTGAAATTTATTTGGTAAATTTAAAATTCTTAAAATTTAGATGTTATTTGATTATTTTTGAATTTATCCAATGGTTTAATTTTTATTATAGTAACTAATAGATTTATTTTAATATTTTTTAGATTTTATCATATGATTTTAAGACTTGTCAAGAATTATTTGATAATTTTAAGGCTTTATTTCATCATTTTTAAATTATTTATATAATTTTGTTAATTCTTATATAATTTTGTGAATTCTTATGTAATTTTAGATTTACTAAATAATTCAGATATTATATGCTCTTTTTGAATTTATTTAATTTAGTTTGTATTTTAATTTTTTAATTATTATTTAGTTAGTCTTATCAAATAATATTTATATTTATTTTGCAATATTTTATTCATTAAATAATTTTTATGTGAAAATAGTTAATGCTATTTTTTTTTAAATTAAGAAATAATAAAAGTAGTTGTCAAAATAACTTTACCTTAATAA
>JABTTQ020000418.1:0-124683 GCA_016081115.2 Rehmannia glutinosa
AGGTTACGTATTGCTTTACTCATCAATGCAATGTCTAGACGTACAATTCGTTAAGCGATCGATCGCCAATTACCCCTTGCATATTCCAACAGAAACCGGTTCGCCTATTCTGGCCAAAGGTAAGACTTTAGATTCACGTGTGTTTACTCTTGAGGACTATCAAAAATATTAAACTTTCTAAGTATGCTTCACATAACGGGATTGTGACTAGACAATTCCATCTCAAGTTCTAGAGATTTTAATCCCTAATATAACATCGATACTCCCATATCTTTCATATCAAAGTTCTTCTTCTTTAACATGTTCTTAAAGATTTATCATTAAATCACGACATTACCCATAATCAAGATATCATCTACATAAAGGCATACTATGACGTAATCATTTGTAGTACCTTTAATGTAGACACTTGTCACATTCATTGATCTTGAAACCGCTTGATTTTTATAGTCGAGTCAAACTTTTGCCATTGCTAGTGTTTTGCTTTAGTCCATGAAGCCGTTTTCTTAACAATGTTTACACACCTTTCGCTTTCGAATGGGTAATGTACCCTCAAAGTTGTTCCATATAGATCTTAATCGCCCATTTGATGTATCTCAAGGTTATGCAAAGTCGCAATAGCAATGAAAATGAATGGATGATCCCCTCGTGAATAGAGAATATGTACGCTTAAATCATATCCCTCCTTTGTCTAAACCCTTAAATACCAAACGGCTTTCTTTATATTTATCAATAGACTCCATCTCGCTTTATACTTCCTTTAAGTGATCCATTTACATCCAAAGGTTTGCAACTCCGGAGATCAACCAATTCCTGTTGGTGATTTTCGCATGATGAATTTATCTCATTATTAATAATTTTCTTTCCGAGAGGAGTTTTCGACTAGATAATGCTTCAATAGTTTCGTTCATTTTCTAACATATAAGTTAGAAAATTAGGACCAAAACTTTTGTCATATTATTGCGCTCTTGGTTCCTCTTCATCATCACTTTTGAGGTAACCTTACAGCTTCATAAGTTTGTTTATGCATTAACTTTCTTCTTTCCGCTCTTTGTTTGGAAAGATATTCTCGGTTAATACAACATTCTCGCTTTCAATGATCATACCTTCATTTATATCAGAATAGTTGACTTGTGCACTAAAAGCGATATGCACTACTATTGTTAGATATCCAACGAAAGCACAATCGATGGTCTTCGCACCCGATTCAACTTGTTTCTGCTTCGACTTTAGCCAAACACCCCCACATTTCGAGGTAATTATATGACGGTTTACGTCCTTCCATAACTCATATGGAGTTTCATTTTTACCTTCAGGTGGGATCTTATTAAGAATGTAGTTTAAAGTACGGCTTCCCCCACAAGTTTTTGGGGTAAGCCGTAACTTAACAACATCGCATTCATCATCTCTTTAAGAGTACGATTTTTTGCGTGCTCCGCAACTCCATTTGATTGAGTGGTAGGGAGAGTCGCTTGATAAATTATACTCGCCTCCGAGCAAAATTACTCAAACGCGAGCAATATACTCTTCATTTATCACTAATCATCTTAATTTTCAAATTGTCGATTTTCAACTTCATTCTTATAAGTTTAAAAGCTACTAAAGCTTCATATTTGCTTTTCAAAAGATACACATAGCAATATCTAATGCAATCGTTTTATAAATGTTATGAAGTATTTTTCCCACCTCGAAGTTTGCAGACAAGTTTTAAATCACACACACCGTATTTAATTAACTCGAGTGGTTTGTAGTTCTCGTACGTATGAAATGGTGTTGGGTTAACTTTGCTTCAACACAAATTTCGCCGATTTGTCTTGGAATTCCGCTTAAACGTGAGGTATTAATTCCGTATTCACTAACATTTTAATTGTTGAAGTTTACGTGTCCTAATCTATCATGCCATAAATTAGAACAATCCAACAAGTAAAAATGGCTAAATAGTTTTTATTCTTCGCTTCTAGGAAAATGTATATTACATATCTTAAATGCATTTCTTATCAAGGTAGCTCATATGAAACCGACCATTCTTGGTCATTACAAACTTGTCGAGTCAACACTGTCTAAAACCCTACTTTACTAAGCAAAGGATCTGGAACCAAATTTTGCGATGTCCGAGACATAAAAAGACATCTACAAGCGTAAGCTCCTTTTCCGTAAGTCATCTGAGCACAACCTTCCAAAGCCCCACGATGTCGAAGTCAAAGAATTCCCTATGAAAAGCTTCCTTCCATTTATCGAGGCAAGAGAGAACATCTCCTTGTTCAGACAAATTTGACGAGTAGAAATCCCAGATCTATACACCACTCCCTCACAGTTATCCACCATATCGCTTCAAACACAACAACGGTGAGATGTCCTCCGTCACATTGGCTTGTTAGCTTGCCACCTTGGTGCCTTTTAGGTATCGGCAATCCTTAGCCATTTGGTTCGGTTTGCTACGATTTTAGCAATTTTTGCACTTTTGGCTTTTTTTTTTCTTTTCCGAGTGCTTAAGTTTCTTGTGCTCAATTGAGAAGATTTGCCTTAGCCTTCATTCCGACTTATCGATTTCACATCTCGATTTTCAGCTTGTCTTTGATCCGGCGAACAATCAGATCCTCATTTATCCCCATCTCTTTTCGCAGGTTGAGGTAATTTTTGAAATTTTCCACAATGGCGCAATTTCTCGATTATTGCAGCCATTTGAAAGATTCATTCAACATCCCTTTAGACATTATGTCGGAAGAATGATTTGAATCTCCTGAATTTGGTTGATCACAATCTTGGTGTCAACCATCTTGTACTGAAATTTGCCGACAACAAATTTTTTTGTGTCAAGCATCTTCTGCCTTGTACTTCTTCTCTGTTAATCTCATTTCATTCGAGGTCTTGAACGTCATGTATATTACAGGTGTCGTCTGAAGACGCTCAACACATAGTTTTGACACAGAAAATCGATGTTATGACAAGCATCCACAACGCATCCTCCGATTTTTGTAGATTTCATCATCACAATGGTAGGGTCGTCCTTCGTAAAACGAGACAACACCAGGGTGGTAAGGTAAAAACAAAGATCTTCTCGTTTTCAATGTTTGAATCGCACGACGAGAAATTAGGCTGACGGCCGGGCCGTGAGTGGGGAGCAATAAATGTGACCATCGGTAACGAGATTGAAGCCATCGCCTTAAACAGTAAACGAAGTTTTTAGTCTTGCATAATGTTAGGAAAAATGTGTCCGGTTTGTTTAGGAAATGACTAAGGTTTGAGTGTTTAGCTTAGTCGAGGCCTCGAATTGATTGCCTCCGCAAAATGAAAAAACCCCGTATACAAGTGCTAACGGTTCCGACGTGACGCCTCTAAGATACAAACGACTATTTAAGTTTCGAAGTTTATAGCACTTGCAAACCCAAAACAAATAACAAAGAGTGTTTAGACTTTTTGCTTGAAGCGATGGGAATATGTCAATATGCTCGAATGCAATATGACCGATTAATTATCTAATGATTTCGTGTGTTTTTTCAATCTGCCAGGGGTTGAATTATATGCATCGTGTGCCCCGTATGGAAAGATCACGTCTTTTAGCTAAAAAGACAGTTTTGAACGAATGCAGATGCATTTGTTCTATATTTTTGATCGACGCACGACTTGGGTATAGCTTGTGTGCTCGTCGCGTGGTTGCAAACCAAAAATGGCAGTACAGCTTGACAAGACCCGACAAGCACGACAGCCGTTGCGCAGCCCGTGCTCGATTATGCATGAAACGTGTTTGCTTAACGCATGACCCAACGCGACGTGGCCGTGCGTCCCCTCCGTGCGGGTCTCTAATACTTTCTAGTTGAAACTGCTAATTAATTACAAAAATTAATTAAATATTTATTTTAAAGGTTTTTGGTCCAAAAAGAATAAGGGCTTGAAGTCCAAGCCCAAGCCCACGCGCAGCGGCAAGACGCGCTACCAGTACTTTGAACCAAACCCACAAAGACGAGGTCCTCCCTTTAAAAACCGAGGTTCCCAAGGGCCCTAACCCATAAGTCCAACTTGGGATAAATATAATGTGCAAACTTTGCCTCTTTATCCTATGTGGGATGAATCATTTCTCCTTCCCCACATTTTCTATTTTCCATACCATTTACTTGTATTAAGTGGCTAACTTCTAGCATTAATTTCTCATTCATTTAATTGATTTTGAAAAATTCCAAATTTTATTCTCATCTAATCTCTTAGTAGAATATTTGCAAATAATTTAATTTTTATTTTTCATTAATGGAAACCACTTAATTATTTGGTCAAAATCGGGTCAACACCCATTTTACCAAACACAATTCCAATAATATATATAAGAAAAAAATTAAATTTTGGATATGACAATGGAGGAAGGATTTCTTTGAATGTCACAAAGAACTGTTTGATGATCTTTTAGCTCTTATTCGCGATTTTCATTGGATGAGAACAAAGAAGATGTTTGGAGATGGGATGCAAGCCATAGTGGGAAGACTAATAAAAGATGCATATAATCTCTTGGAAGCTTGTCACTTTCTTTGGATGCTTCATATCCTATTGATTTAAGATGGTGTGGTGTAAGATTGTTCCTCTAAAATTAGTGCATTCGTTTGGAAGTTGCTTCACAATCACATTCCTACTAAAATTAATTTGCGAAAACGAAGAGTCCTCGATGAAAACTACGATGTTCGTTGTGGTCTTTGTTTGAAAGAAGAGTATGTGAACCATGAACCATCTATTCATCACATGTGATGTTGCTCGATCATCCGGAAGGAATATATAAGTGGCTTGGTGTTCAAGTTGTTCTTAGTGAAGACGTGAGCAAGGAGTTTCATCCAACATCGTGTATTGTTACCAAGTAGCGAGCACGAATGAATGGATTGCAATTTGGTTTGGAACTATTTGGAGTATTTGAACCACATGGTATAAATTGATTTTTCAATTTATTCAACTTAACACGAGATAAACTTGTTGATATTATTAAAGTCGAGGTTTTTTTCTCGTTAAGTGCGAGAAAATCCAAATTTAGTGTAGTCTCATTCTACGGTTAAGTGCATATTGTGTAAGGTGAGGTGATTTTTGTACTAGGGTTGGGGTACTCTTGTGCTTTTATTAAAAATATAAATAAAAATTTTGCTTAAAAAAGAAAAATTTATATTTATATTTATTATTACATAAATACATCAATTACACAATCAATAATGAATCTATTTTAAATTCTAATACTTTTTTTTACGATTTAGGAAGTTGAACAATTGTAAGAATTATTAAAAACATTAAATAATAATCAAGTTCCAATAACTTAATTCTTGATATGAAATTTATTTCTTTAAAATAAAATAAATAAGTGGAGGATTCCCAACATATAACATAATAAATGTCTCCGCAATTTAGATTTTTATTTTAAATGGCATTGAAACAAGACAAAAAAATCCTCCTCTATACATTATTTTTTAAAATTAGTGTCTTCCGACTAAAGACAATTTCTTTGGTTTTTCACCTATTATAGTTTACTTACATAATTTTTGTCATGTGCCTATAAATTTTTTTTTTTTTTGGGGGGTGTGGGGTAGGGGGTGAAGGGGGGATTCATACTTTGTGGTTTTCTTTTATAAATATAAGATATAATTTTAAGTTTCACATCTTGATTTTTATTTGATTTATACAAATTGTATTATTATTGCCATCATTGTTATTACTTATGAATTTAATTAATATAACCTATTTTGTATTTAATGATGGTTTTATAGTTTATAACAATTGTTTTTTTTTAAACACCCTTGTAAATGAGGTGAGGGGTTTAAGGACACATCACCGACCTATTTATTATCATCATAGAAATTATAAATGTAAAGTACGATATTCAGAATGTCTAACTATCCTAAATGAAGGTAATTATAATTGATTTTAAAAGGGGAGAAGTAGGAGAGAACTCCATCCTAAAGTGTGTCTATCTAATCCCATAGAGACAAGTTTATCAAAGCAACACCATTGCCTTTTCTATACACATGAGTAATATGAAATCAAATTTACGACTATTGTGAATGACAAGGTTGTCTTTAAGAGACTCGATGCCCATGTAATCTTATTGTGACCGTAATGCAAACGATGGTGGAATCGGTCTCCACCCATGAGTGTTGTATGTTACAGAATTGCAAGAATTGTAGGACACATTCCAAGGTTGCACATTCTGCTAACAAAGGGCGAGCAATGAGGCATGTAGCCAAACAAAGCCCATAACACATGTCCATATTCATCCCTTTATATTCCTCCAAGTCCGGTTTGAAGAAGATCCAAAGCTCCATCGATTAAGTTTCGGCCATGAAGGTTTTGGAGGATGCCACAAGATTGGCAAGTGATGAGAATTGTGTGGCGATTTCAAAGCGATACCAGTTTTATGAGCAATCTCTTGGAACCCCTTCTACCGATGATGCTGAAATAAATGAGACCTATCCAAAAGAGCAATATAAGAATGAAGATTATGAATTATTCTGTGATGGCTAAATCTAGTGTTTTCATGTTTACAAAGGTTCCTCTCTTTCCGATATGCGAGGAAAATAATGCAAGGACGAATTGTTGAATATATAGGTGTGTGCAAATGATGTTAAATGAAACCAACTAGAAATGAAAACGTGTATGTGTGGTGTCTTTCTTTGTGAGCAACCCAACCATTGAGCAAAATAGCACCAACCTTTCATCACTTGTTCATTTCTAATGAAGAGATGAAGGACAGAAAAAAAGAGGGAGGGCGCTTTGGTTGGAGGAAGAAATATTACCAGGACAACATTGGCATTTAGAGGCTAATGGAATTCCTCGGCTTGATTTATGCACGATAAATAGGGAGCCCATTTTGAACCAATCTCCGCATGAATATAGAAATAGAGGGAGTGAGAAATTTGTTCCAAAGAAGGGGATATTGAAAACCAATGTTGGCTCTAGGTTCTTGGAGAAGGGAGACGGAAGAAAGAAAGAATTTGCTATTAGGAAACGTTTTCACTTCATATATATCGAATCATTAAGAGAAATAGGTATTTGGCTGATTTCTAGTAGCCCCAGTAGGGACGGACACATCTCACCTTACCATTTACCCCTATTATATATATTTTTAATAAATTAATATAATATATATAAATATAAAAATTGTTCTCTCTCTCTCCTCCCCAATTTCCATTTGCGGTGAGTGCTCCCCACCCTATAAAATATATATAATATAATCTTATTTAATGGTAAAGTTATTGTATGAGCTATCTTAAATATATATATATATATGTATATATATATAATATTCATTAATCATTATCAATACAATTACCCAATCTTTCTCCTCTACAATTTCCATTCATCGTTTCCGTTCTTTTTCTTCACCCCCAATTTTTTCTCTCCATTTAATATTCTAGTTTTTTTGTTTTTCTCTTTACCATTTGCGGGGCCTTGAGGATTGAGGTAATAATTTGTCAACAAGATTACAAGAGGTATTTTGATTTCCTTATTTTTAGTTGAATTTTTGCAATCATTTTATTGTTAGGGTTTTACAGTTCTTGTAATTTCCCCCATGTTAATACGACAATTAGTTTAATGATTTCCTTATGATTGTTAAAGAAATAATGTCCTAAGACAAAGAAAATGATGTAATTGATTGTCATATAAGAACCAGAAGCAGAGGAAATACACTTGGAAGTGCAATTAAGAACTATAAACCAAGATTTAAGTATTATGGCTAATGAGTGGGCCCATATATAATTGTATATAACCAAAAATAAAGAAAAACATAGTTAAGCATAAAAAAATTAAGTGCAGGAGATTGTAATGATTACAGACTTTATTAATCTATTTTCCCTTGTGGGTTATATTGTTATGTCATTTGATATTTTCATTGCAAGAATTTAGATACATTGTTAAAATTTGAAAATTCCCTCAAAAAACAAATATTGAAAAATAAGTGTTTTTTTCATATAGGTTCAAAATTCAACATGAAAAACGAAAAAAAAAATTGATTCTTGTTTTGGGAAGCAACGTTCTAAAGAGAATGTCAGTTTTATTCACGAACCTTCGGAAATTGATGCAAATAATGTTGTTTTTGACATTTTAAATCATTTAGAAGATCAAAACTCCATTCCACGGCCTTCTCCAACAAAGCTTCGAAAGATTGACGAAAATTGTAATGGTTCACACATTGAACGCGAACCTGGATTACGCACTTAAATATTGAATTATCCAATAAAAAAACAAGAAGAAATCAGACGTGCTTATCTCATGGCTGGTCCTTATCAATGTATCCCCAAAAATCATGAGTATATAGATAAGAAGAAGGGCAGAAGATTTTTGGCTACTTGGTATAAGTCGTTTTCTGATTGGTTAGAATTTTCCCCTTCAAAGAATGTTGCTTATTGTCTTCTATGTTTTCATTTTGTTAAGACGTCTACATATTTTGGAGCAAATGTTTTTATCATTGATGGATTTCAATCGTGGAAAAAAGTAAAAAATGGTCAAAATTGTGCTTTTCTAATCCATGAAGGGAATAGTCCAAACTCATCTCATAAAATGGATGTAAAACAATCCAAGGATTTGATGAACTCTTTGCAGCACATAGAGAATATTGTTGATAAACAATCTTCAAAAAAGAATCATCTACGGATCAAAGTTTTAATTGATGTTGTGAAGTTATGTGCATTCCAAGGTATAACATTTAGAGCTCATGATGAACGCCCAGAGTCATTTAATCGTGGTAATTTTTATAGAAATTATAAAGCATACATCTTTATATAACAGCGACGTAAACTCCATTATTCTAGGAAATGCCCCTCAAAATGATACTTATGCTTCTCATAGAATTCAAAAGGAGCTTTTATTAATTTATGCAAGCAGA
This sequence comes from Rehmannia glutinosa, assembly GCA_016081115.2. NCBI lineage: Eukaryota > Viridiplantae > Streptophyta > Magnoliopsida > Lamiales > Orobanchaceae > Rehmannia > Rehmannia glutinosa. Next base: position 8,846 of record JABTTQ020000418.1, read on the forward strand.
ATTCAAAAATTCATCAGGGAAGAAATTGGTGATGCAAAATATTGTATTATTGTTGATGAATCTCGTAATGAATCTAAAAGGGAACAAATGGCCATTGTTTTGAGATTTGTTGTTAAAGAATGCTTTATTCGAGAAAGGTTCTTTGATATAGTTCATGTGGAAGATACTAAAGCATCCACTCTAAAAAATGAAATTTCAGATGTTCTTTCTCGCAATGATTTCACCATACAAAATATTCGAGGACAAGGATATGATGGTGCTAGTACTATGCGAGGATAGTGGAATGGTTATAGGCTCTTTTTTGAGTGAGTGCCCATATGCATATTACGTCCATTGATTTGCTCATCGATTGCAATTAGTATTAGTAGCAACAGCTCAAAGTGTCATCTCCATAGATCATTTCTTTTCATATGTCAATCTAATCATGAATTGGGTGGATTCTTCATCTAAGTGTCATGATCACCATGATTGCTTATGCTATTCAATTATGGAATTGGATTATAATGATGAGCTTGAAACTCGGAAAGGACAAAGTTCAGGTTGGGATTATACAACGAGGGGGGACACACGATGGGGTTCTCACTTAAGGTCTCTCCGAATTTTATTAAATGTATATGATCATGTCCTCCATGTCTTAAGTGAAATCATCAATGACAAAAGTAGTTTATCTAGCAGAGCATCAGTTGATGGAGCTTACGATATAATGACATCATTTGAGTTTGTGTTCATATTGGATTTTATGATCGAATTATTGGAAATGACAGACGGTCTTTGTAGAATTTTACAATCCAAGTCACAGGATATTCTAAATGCAATGGATTCTATTGTTAACACAAAAACACTTATTCAAAAATTTAGAGAGAATGATTGGGATCAGTTGTTTGATAAAGTGAAGAGGCATTGCGAGGAATACCATATAGATATTCCAGACATGAATTCTCATCGTCAATCAGGTAGGGGCCAAAAACGTAAAGGAAATCCAGTTACTTTAGATCATCATTATCGTATTGATGTATTCACGAGTACAGTTGATGTTATACTGCAAGAAATGAATCGTCGGTTTAATGAAAACCAAAAAATATTTTATAAAATATAGTTTGTGCACGGTTGAAATAGTAGTTTATATAACAATCCTTAATTAATAGTTTAGTAACAAGATGATTGTTCCAGAACAAAGCATCCTCCATTTCAACTATTATTTTAATCACGAATTCAATATTATCATTACGCAATGTCACATATATAAAATATATAAAATGACATGTACACATAACACATGAAGTGTATTGATATTATTAAAATAAGAAATGAAATACCAAAGAATTTTGATTATTCTAGAAAATCCTCTAGAACATCCGAATTCTTATGTGACCTGGCAATGGTCACTCACAGGATCGAGGATAAAAGCAAAAATTATTGACAAGTGTGTGTAACTTGAAGCTCTCTACAAATTAGTGATGCTAAGATTGTAGTTTAAATATTTTTTTACGAAGACCATTGTAGTTAATTTTTTGAAAATCATATTTTCACTAATTTGACGATCTTATGCATGTCATTAGTATGGAGGCAGGCGGGGCCGAGGAGGCTATATTGGGCTTTAGTTGAGTGCACATTCTCAATAAATACCATAGTTTCTACATTATTCCTAATTAGTCCATCTCAATAACCCACAACCAAGCCCACCATTTAAATTATTTCTTAAATTGCAGCCCATTTTTTTATTTTGAGAAATTACACAAAATACCCTCAATTTTAACCGAATCTCAAAAATACCAACACATCCCATTTATACCTTTTTTTATTACTCTTTTACATTTTTTTTAATTTTCTCCTAAAATACGTTGTGCGGTCTTTTCCTCTCCAGACCATCATTTTTTCTCTCTTTGTCTCTTCTATTCATCTCGACTCTCGAGTTCCCGCGTTGCATGTCCGCCATTTTTGGTGAGCTTGGTTTGTGATTTTTGGCAACCGCTTGGTTAACTTCCCCGTAATCATCGCCAAAAACTGTCTGTGTAAACTGCTTTGCTTTTTAATTTTTTCGTGCGGTTTTTGGTTTCGTATTTATATAATGGCTTCAAAGAAACCCTGTCTTCTTCGATTGAAAGTGGAGAAAAAGGCTGAGGGTAGTTCAAAAGTTTTGAGGAGCGGCTCAAAATCTAAAGCCCTAGTTCCTTTATCGTCTAAAAAGAGGAAGATGAAACATGGCGATGATGTTGGAAAACAAGTTGTCAAAGCAAAATCTTCTAAAAAGAAGGTTGTTGGTTTTAGAGGACTGGACGTTGCTGGGGTATGTTATTTTCATCTTTATTTACTGGATTTATTTTTGTTATTTTACTGTTGTATGATTTTTGTTTCTTTTTTGTTTCTTGTATGTTTCTATGATGTTGATCTATTGTTTTTTTTTTACTTTTCAAATTTTATGTATAAGATGTGTTGTTTATTTCATGTTTCTTTCTTGTTTCTAGGGTTATGAGTATTTGATTGATCCGAAGGACTGGTACACCGCTAGGATAAACACTGGGTTTTCTTTTGAAGTGATTAAAAATTTGAAGGAGAACTTATCCCAGCCGCAGTTGGATGCGTTTAGGCGTACATGTTTCGGTTATTTTCTAGACATGCATGAAGTTGATTTCCAAAATCAACTTGTGCATTCGTTGTTGAAGAGGTAGGTTGTCCACTCGCGAATTGTGGTAAAATTTTGAGGTTTGGTATTGGAGAGTTTGCCCTAGTCACGGGGCTGAAGTGTGATGGGAAAAAACCCTCTGTTCGTGGGGATGGTACTACTTCTGAGTTCTTCTAGAAGTATTTTTCTAGCTCAATGATATTCTCTAGGCAGTCTATTGAGGAGTGTTTTAGATTACAAGTGTGGGGGGGAATGATGATGATGCCCTGAAGATGGCTTTGTTGTATTTTTTGCATTTTTTTCTATTTTCTTCTACTGGGACTTCTGTTGATATGAAATTTTTTTATTTAGTTCATAGTGAACTCATATCCATGGGCAAGGAATTTGTTTGAACTTACAATCAGATAACTGAGGGAACAAGTGCTCACCAGGAAGCAGCCTCGGGACGAGGATTTGAAGCCTGCTGCTAAACGCACCAAATTTTACTGAATTAAAAGCTTTTCTCTAGCTTTCCAGATATGGTTCTACGAATGTTGTTCAGAGGTGAACAATAAAATTTGCAACCGTATCGGGCGGAGTATCCCTCGTATTCTGAATTGGTGTTGTCCATTGTCTGATAGAGATAATAATTTGAGGTTAGATGATCTCGATATGATGATTTTCAACTGTTCTGCAGAACAGGTAATACATTAGTTTTTTTATTTTTTTTTTGTTTCTCTTTTGTTTCATAATTGTTTCATATATGTTTATGTGTTGTTTCTAACCTTTTTTTGTTTGTTTTCATTTTGTTTTAGTTGAAGTTGACGAATATTTGGCCATCAGATGAAGAGAGGCTGCAGTTGGATATTGGGACCTTTTTTGATGAGTCCAAGTATTCGTTTGATTCGATTGATGGGGATTTTGTGATTGGTAATCGGAAGAGGAAGGAGTCGGAGGTTGAGTTGGGATCGAACTACATGTTAGAGGACGTTGTTCGGAAGCGGGATAAATTGGTCAAGGATTTGAAGGTTTTCAAGAACTCTGTTAATAAAATCTTGGAAGAGCGATTTAAAACTGTTCTCTCTGAGTTGTCTGCCATTAAGGGGAAGCTTCAGGCAACCTTATTTTTGTTGTCCACCCTGTGTTCATTATTTATTTTTTTTGTCTTTGTTGTTTTTTTTTTTTTTTTTTTTGATTTATAATGCTTTTCACTTTTGCTTTTTAGATTGGTGATGGGCTAGATCAAGCTGACAAGGTTGTTGGGGTGGAAGATGATAAAATGTTGTCAGCATCCGCTTCAGAGTCTGAGAAAGATTCAATGGGAGTGTATGACCAACATGTTAAAATTCATGTTGTGCCATTTTCTAAGGATGTTGTTGACCCTTCTTGTTTGGAAAAGACTGAGCAAATCAGTAGTCCCTTGTCTGGTGGGCAGCTTGAAAAAAAATCCAAGGCTTTTGAAAGTGGCAATATTGGTGGTGTTGTCGGGGTTGAGTCTGTTGTTGGAGGGACTGTAAATAAGGGTGAGGGAATTGGCGTTGGTGGTGAAATGGATTTGTCAATGGATAAAAAGGTTAGTAATGACGGTGAGAGACTTGTTGTCAGTGGTTTGATGGATTTTGCAGAGAATATTGAGAATATTCCGTTTGATTAAAGTAAGGTTTCTGGTGAGGTTGGTGTTAAATCGCATGGCCTTAATGTTCATGTTGAACATGATTCATTGGGTCTGAAGAATTTGATGATCTCACCCAATCTCAATTTGATTTTATTGTGAATGCAGCAACTCAAGCTATTGCTGGAATGGTTGGTTCCAAATATTTGCCTTTAGTTTGTTTTTTGACATTGAATTTATCATTTATATTTTGTTTATTACAGTTTTGTATATTCTTTTATCGCAGGCTGGTGTCAAGGGGTCGGATGCATCACCTATTCCTCAATCCCCTGTTGCTAAGAGGGTTTCAAAATCCTCTGTTGCTTTGAGAACTCCTTTCACTACTCACTTTGAATCATCTGGCGATTTGAGTGGGAAAGTAGTTGCGGGATTTCAGTTGGGGAACATTGATTTGGAATCGACTCCCTAGGAGAAAGATGCGACCTTGGATGCTGGCAAGAAGCCTCCAGTAGTGTTGATTTAAGGAAGGTGCCCATTGGATGATAGCCTTGGTAAAGGTTATGACGGTTTGGATGATTTTAGTGATGGTCTGAGTGAGTGGCTTTCGGAAGGTTTTGTTTCTCAAGGGTAAGATTTTTTATTCTGTTCTGCAATGATTATGAAATATTATTACAATTTTTTAACTTATTTATGTTTTAGGCCAAAACGTTATTTGGAAGAGGATGACAAGATTGATACCTCGTTAAAGCTGGGCATATGCGAGGTCAAGCAAAAATCATGGTTTCATAGCCTGTACTATGTCGATGAGTAGTTGTCTTCTTCGGTAAGTTACTATTTTTTAAGTTGTTGTTTTCGTATTTTTGTTTGTGTTCTTACTCTTTGTTTTGTTCCATTTTCAGCATATGGACGTGTTGTTCTATTACATACGCAAGAAGTATATGTACGAGCATTGTGCTGTGAGATTTACTACCACTGACCTGTTCTTTGATAGATGCATGCAGAGTATCCACGGCGGTTCACCCTTGCCAACAAGAGGAAGTAGAAAAATTTCGACACTTCCATGATTAACTAGAATACTTCTGTGGTTGACTATATTATGGGTTTTGATATAGGCTGTGAAAATCGTGGTCCGAGGTTGATCATATCTTGTTTCCCATTCACTGTGTCGACATGGAACACTGGATTCTGGGGAGTTTGAGCATTCAAGAGAGAATTATTTATCTGTACAATTCACTGTGGACTCCGGACTCTGTTAAAATAGCTAGAAAAGTTATTGAAGCCTATAGCATGTTGTTGCCCCATTTTCTTTCAATGGTAGCATTCTACGAAGAGCGTCAGGACATTGCTCTTGGTTCTGGCCCCTACTCTGCTGACATTCACTCCCCAATTAAGATTGTGGTTGTTAGGGATATTCATGTCCAAATGAAAAAGTAATATTCTTGTATATGTCCTATTTTATTTCTGTTTTATTTTGTGTTTGTTTTTTATATTATGTTTTTAACCTGTCCCCCACCCCCCTTGTTTTAGCGATTGCGGAGTATTTGTAGCTTGCTATGCGGAGTATTTCATCTCTGGGAAGCAAATGTCGGAGGAAGACTTCAACATTGAAAGAGAACGGATGAGGTATACTCATCTTCTATACAATCATGCAAGTCTTAAGCAGCAGAACAGAGATGAATACGATAGTATTATTGAAATCATCCCCCCACTCCCTACTGAAGCAAGGAAGTTGTTGTTGAAGAAGATTTCTGAATGATATTTGTGTTATGGCCACATTGAACAATATGCTTTTTACTTATATTTTAATGATTTGTTAGTACAGTTATTTTGTTACCTGTCTATATTTCTAGTTAGTTTCTTTAGTATTTTGAAGTATCTATGTGACAGAATCTGAATGACTATGATGTTTTGTGGAACAATATGTATGATTTTGTTTTTGGCATTCATGGGTGTTTGGAAGGTTTTAGTTCTCTAGTTTTTGTATGCTTGTTTTTTGTGTTTTACAGGATTTGCAACAATGCAAAGATATCAGAAACAAATAATAAACATATAAGAAACTATAAAGCAACATGAATGAGTTTTTATTGAAACAATTGTGTTGTGTTCCATTGTATTAATCAGTCTAGCTTGACATGTATGTAAGCAAATAGAATATGGTGTTATTAAATGCATCTTGTTTTTGGTTGATTCCTGCATGTCTGTCTATTGTGTCCATGCTGCCCACACCTTCCGCATTTATTTTTGAAAATTTTCTCCCAAGCTTCCTTCTGTCTTCTTTTCTTTGGCCTTCTAGATTTGGCCTTGCCTTCCGGTGGAAGGGTCCACATTGTTTCAATTTCAGGTGTCAGGATCCAGTTATCTTCATGCGGGATTGGATACACTATTTCCGAATAAGTGGCTTCCATTGTTTCTTTCATGTAGTATGTTGAGCAGTACTACTACAGATCTTCATTCAATTCTTTTAGTACTGCTATAGCATGTGGACAAGGAATTTCATCCATTTGGAACATGTTGCATGCGCAAGTCCTTTTCTCAAGGTCCACAACAAATATTTTCTCTGATTCTGTGACTTTAAAGATAAAATCATTTGATCTTTTCACCTGGAAATAGAAATGAAACATGTGAGAAAGAATTTTGAAACAAGAGGCCTGTTTCATATTTGTAGTAAATTACTCTTAAATTTAGAGAAATGGTGTAGTTTTTCCCCATGTACTCTTCAGCTATTTTTGTCATTTTGTAAATGTTGATCTTGCTTCGTTCCGATATCTGCATGTCCAATCTTGGAATAACGATCTCACGTACTCGAGCAATGTTGTTACAGGTAGGTGTCTCCATGTTACAGTTGTTGCATTCAACGACTCTGTAATGTGGGATGTCATGAGAAAGTACCTTTTGTTGCGACAGTATAGTCGTGTCCATTTCTCGTATCTGATGGCGGATAAGTAAGGTATGATTTTGCTATTCACTCTGTCCAGTGCAGACATTTGTTTTTCAAATTCGTCCTTCGTGTAGGCTTTTGCTGCTGCTATGAATGATTCTTTATTTCGTTGTCTTTCTTTTTGAAGTTTGCCTTCAAATTATTTAGGAGATGATACATGCACAGTCCATGGGATACTTCAGGATACACCTAATCATTAAAATAATTTTTTTTTCAAAATGTTTTTTGACTGAAAATATTTTTTAAATCTCTATGTGAAACATTAAAGAAACATATTTGAAACATCTATGAAACATAACCTCGGGAAATATTTTATAATCTGTACCTCATTTATTGTTGTTTCTATGTTGATATGTCTGTCAGAGACTATGCACATGCTTTCCCTGAGACCAAAAGTTTGTCTGAACTTTGTGAAAAATCATACCCAAGATCTATCATTTTCAGAATCCACTATTGCAAAAGCCAATGGGAAAATGCTCCCATTCCCATCCTGCGTGCATGCAGACAACAAAGTCCCCCCGTAACTTGCTTTCATAAATGTACCATCCACAAGAACCACTAGCCTACAGTGTATCCATCCATTTATTGATGCATTTATACCCATGAACAAGAATAGGAATGTGTTATCGTCTTTTCTTACTATTTCAGTAATCGATCTCAGATTTGTTTTCTCCAACATGTAAAGATAAGCTGGTAGTTTCTGATAAGATTCATCCGGCCTCCCCCTTATTATTTCGAGTGCTTTCTCTTTTGATCTCCAAACCTTTTTGTAGTCGAGACTTATTCCATGCTTATCCTTCATGTCTCTTATTATATTTGTTGGTGTGTACACTGTTTTTATGTTGTTTAGGTACTTTGATTTGATAATGTCTCCAACCATTTTTGTTGTAGCTTGTGTATTGTCATTCATTCTCTTATCGAGTGGACAAGTATGGTTGTTGTCGTATTTTCTTACTATGAACTTTGTTGTCCTTGTTCTTGATGATGCTTTCAAATGCCAATTGCAATTTTCATCCAGGCACTTTATGTGGTATTGCTTGTTGCAGGATTTATTGACCTTATACTGGAAGTGATTTTTCAATGCAAAACAATTGATGTGTTTTATCAATTCATCATTGTTGTTGTAAACATTTCCTATTTGGATTTCTTCTTCACAATTAATAGAGTTCTGGATTTGCATTGTTTCTTGGACCATATTTTTGCTGATTAGGTTTGCATAGTCGATGTAGTCGATGAGATTTTGTCCCATATTTTCCATCGTTGAGCTCTCTTCTGATATGCGTTGTTGGTTCCCTCCATTGCATTTTGATGTGATATTTCTTGCAAGCTTGTCTCTTTTGATTTCAAGAGTAGTTGGTTTTCTGAATTAACTAGTAGGTCTATGCACAGACGAAACTTCATCAAATCTTCTTCTTTGCTTTTTACTTCCAAATAGAACTTCAGGTTGAAGTTATTTTCAATCTTTAACAGTGGTAGGGATTCTCTCAGTTTGTACTTAATCTGTATTCTTTCCTCATCTCTGCTGAGTTGTAATTGTTGTTCTAAAATTTCATGCAGGATGTTGAAAGTGCAATCCATTGGAATCAGGATCCCCGTTATCTCGAAGTTGATATAATCCGTGTTATCTGCCCATTCTCCCTTGTGGTATACTATTGCTGGAACTTTATCCATGGTATTGTAGAATTTTATCATATTTGAAACATGAATGAAACATCGTTGAAACAAAGATGAAACAGGGGAAAAGGGAAGCAATGTGCTTCCCATGCAGAATATATACACTTTTGAAACAACAATAAAATAACAATGAAACAACTTTGAAATAATTACCTAACTTATTGCATGCAGCTTTTCGAGGTCCAGACATTTTGATGTGTAAATTTTCATGACAATCAAACTTTTTAGGATTTTGTATTAAGTTTTGAACAAAATAAGCATTTTATAATATTGAATCACTCATTTTGATCAAATTTTGTTTTCGCAAATTCGTTGTAGAATCTCAATTTCATCTAATGTATATAATATATATATATATATGTATGTGTGTGTCCAATTATAATTTTGCATGTGAAAATAGATGCGCAATGATGTGAACAGTATTTTTTCAGAGTAATTAAGCATTGTTTTTTCGAGATTGGTGTTTGGTACCTTGCCTTTTGTTCTGCTTTCTTCTTTATTTTACTAATTTGCAGTTCGATTCTTCTTCCTTTGCTCGTTCAGTCGTACTATTTGTTTTTCTCATTCGCAAAATGTTTGCGCACTTGGTTCCGGCTGCTGCGTTGTGGATCTGCAAATCTGTTTTGGTGGTTGTTTTTATATGCAGCGTATTGTTTGGTAATGTGTTGGGGTTGAGCGTATTTGTTGGTATTAGAATGCGGTCAACGTATTGTTAGGTAATTTTGGTAAAATCTTAGTATTTTGCAGATGTCGGTCATAAATAGGTGGGCATTTGTGTCATTTTCCTTTTTATTTTAGTAAAAGTAGAAAAGCCTAATTCCAAACCCAACTCAATCCCATTAACCCAAACCCACCTCACAAAAGTCAACTTCTAATATTTTTAAATTTAAATTGAATATCACTTTTCATTTACCCAAATGGGCCAAACCTCCCATGCTCCCCACTATTACTCTGTCACAACCACAAACTGTAAGTCCAAGCGGCTACGATAATCTATAGGGGGGTGAATAGATTATCTCCATCTTTTCGATTATGCCATCTTTTTCGAATCAAATACGCCAAGCCAAGAATAAAGGTGCAGAAAGTAAACAACACACATCGATATATAGAGCTTCACCCCACCTAGGGACTACGTGCTCTACCACCCCAGTATATCCGGGATGGGTTTCGAAAAAGAAAAAAAAATTTATTAATTACCAAAATTAATACAAATTCAACTTACAACACCTTGAAGAGCACCACACTCTTCTTCAACACCACCTTTGGAGATTACCACAATCTCCCTTTGAAGATTACCACAATCTTACAATCTTCCTTCAACGACACCTTTGAAGATCACCACAATCTTCAATCTTGAAGAATACCAAATTCTTCAACACCTTAAGTGCACCATACTCTTGAAACACCTATCACCTAGATCACCCAAGTGTATTCTTTCCACAAGAATACTCACAAGGATGTCTTGTGTTGAATGATGACCAAAAATAAAGATTACAACTCAATAATGAATAATACAATTTGAGTACAAGTGTAATCAAGAAATGAAAGCCTAGACCTCAAGATGTGAAAGTAATAAGCTAGGCAAATTACAACAAGAATGATAACAATGAAGAGCTAAAGACTTTGCTTGAATGTATCTTGTTGTGTTGTATCTCAAGTGTTCTTTTTGGTTGCTCCAAAACTTCCTCTATTTATAGGAGATGATTGATCAAACATAGGCTCCTCTTGGGGATTGAAAATCTACAGAAAAATACAATTAAAATCAAGAATATAGCTGTTAGAAATCAATCCCACAATTTAAGAAAAGTTTGTCTCTCATCGCACAACGGTTAGAATTTTTTTTGTCAAAACATAGGCGGATGATTTGGGTCGCACGCATTTAAATAGAGTTTGAAACGAACATATCAACAATTAACACGGGGCGACCGGTCGACGTAAGGTTCGACCGGTCGTCCCCTATTTTAGCCGGTCACACAACCCATGAACAATAAGGCAGGAGTTTTTGTTTCAAAACGTAGCTCCCAGGTACCGGTAGACAGGGTGTCGACCGGTCGACGCCACCGGTCAACTGGTCGACCTGGCCAAAATTTTCTCCGTCTTAATTTCTGTTCCAAAATACATCTTCAGTTACGGGTTGCCCTATATGGCGACCAGTTGACCTCGAAACAGAAATGTCGTCCAATTTTTGTCGAAAGTAAAACTCAAGAAATACTCCGAAAAATTAGTAAAAACATTTTAAACTGATCGGGAGTATTTAGACAACATTTAGGAACCTTGTTTTGATGTAAAAACATATTTACATAAAATCATTAAAAGTGTTGTCCAATTTTATCTAAAATAAAACTTGAAGAAATACTCCGAATAAATAGTAAAAAACATTTCAAATCATTTAGGAGTATTTGGACAACAATTAAAAACATTGTTTTGGTGTAAAAATAAAATCATCAAAATTAAGATAAAAACATGTATCAAACACAAACTCCAGTTAGGAGTGGTAATTTGAGCCACGATATGATTGACATACACGAATACGACACGAGATTATAGGGTTCGGGCTATGGCTTATTGGATTTAGGTCGTTATCGAACTGCCACGATAAAGCCTAATAAAATTGGGCTGATATCAAGTTGGCACGGTAAACATGATAAAACATGATAATTTTTTTAATTATTAGTAATTTATTATTTATATGGGTAATTTACTAATAATTAACAATTTTTACTTCACTATTTTTATTAATAATTTATTAGAGCATATGTTTTAAGTTTCAAATAGAAAGAATATTAAAAAAAATCATAAGTTTTATTTATTAACGGGTTTAATAGGCCAAACGAGCTTACCTGAATAAATTTGATAATTTTGTTTATCGTGCTTATTGTATGTCCCGTGTTTTTCGTGTTTTTAACATGTCGTGTTTGGGCTTAAATTTCATGCTTGTTAAGCTTATCGTGTCGTGTTTCTGTTAGTGCTTATCGTGTCATGTCGTTATTGTGTCGGCCCGCCACGATGATTTGCCACCCCTAACTCCAGTCAATTGTGGAGCCGGGAGGCCAACCTGGCCCCGATCCCCCCCTCATTTTTTTTAAAAACAATTATTGAGAACTTTTTTTTGAAAAAATGTTATAAATTATATGTTTTTTTAACCCCACTTTCATGTATCGACCGACCTCATTACTGTGTCTTGGCTCCCTCGTTGCCTACGGTCTTACCACACCAATTCTTTTTCAATTTGTTTCTCAATATATTTGTGAAAGCTTCAACTTGGCAATTACACTATCATGGGTTCCATCTCTCTCTCCCCCTTCAATAATTTTGTAAACAAAAGTCTCTTGTGAGACCATCTCCCAAATCTAAATCCGTGAGACGAATCCACCCGCCCCAAACCCGCATCCAACCAAGAAAAAGAAAAAAGAAACAAAAACCCTCGTTCTCTCCCCATCTTAAAGAACGAATCTCTCTCTCTCTCTCTCTCACCCCGTTTCATACGTTCCAATTTTCATTATATTCTCAATTTGCTTTCTCTCTTCACCATTGCTACCAGGCACCAGCTTCTTTGGTTCTCATTTTTTTCTTTTTCGGTCACATATTCTCTCTTTAATCTGGGAAAAAATATCTTTCATTGCTACAATCACACACCGGTTTTTATTCACTTTCTTTAATGGTTGATTTGAGGTGAATCTAGAAGATGAAAGTTGATTGGTGGAAAATTCACATATTCGAGGAATTGTGAATACACCAGAAGAAAATGGTTGCTAATTTTTATATAATTTTGAAAATTTTTGTTTTTGTCAGCAACACATTTTTTAGAAGAGAAATCATGTCAGGGCATTTTAGAAGAGAAAAAAAAACTTGAAATAAGTATGGTCCACTAGATGGAGACTGAAAATTCCAACACGCTACTGAGCGTCGATGGTCAGAAATGATACTTTTGGCCAAAAAAATGATACTTTTAAGTGACAAATGATACTTTTGAGTAACTAGTATTACTTTTTGATTTAAATGACAACTAATAAAAATAATACTTTTTGTATAATATCCAATAATTTTAAGGTAAAATGTAATACGTTTAAAGTATCGTTACATACTTTTGAGTGACTGTTAATAAAAATGATAGATTTTAAATATAAGGTGATACTTCTGAAGGAAAAAATAATACTTTTTTGAACATCATCAATTAGATAAAATTGATACTTTTAAGGCAAATTCTGATACTTTTAAGGTAATTTCTGATATTTTCAAGCATCAATGTTCACAGACTTGTACACAAATTTTATTATAAAATTTGATACTTTTAAGTTCATTTATGATACTTTTAAGGCAATTTCTGATACTTTAAGCATCAAATATCTAACATGCAGAGTGATATAATGTTAAAATACAGTAACATAAAATGGATACTTTTACGAAAATTACTGATATTTGTAAGACAATTTATGATACTTTTAAGAATCAATGTTCACAGATTTATACACAAATTTTATTACAAACTGATGTAGTACTTCGAAAGTGATGAAACGAGAAAAAACAAAAAAAAAGAACGACAAACACACAAAGCAAGAAGAAGCGAGAGGAAACAAGAAAACAATTGCCGACGATGAAGAAGGATCGAGAAGAAGAAGAAGAAGAGTAGCAGCAACAGAAGAAGAAGAAGAAGAAGAAGAAAAAAAACGGGAAAATGAAAAGAAGAAAAACCCTAGTTTAAAACAGAAAAAGAAAACTAAAAAAAGTTGAATTTGTAAGTCCAAGCGGCTACGATAATCTAGAGGGGGTGAATAGATAATCTCTATTTTCTCGATTATGCCATCTTTTTCGAATAAAACAAGCCAAGACAAGAATAAAGGTGCGAGAAGTAAACAACATACGTCGATTTATAGAGATTCAACCCACATAGGGCCTAATCCTCTACCACCCCAGTATCTCCGGGATGGATTTAAAAAAAAAAGATTTTATTAATTACCAAAATTAATACAACAACACCTTACAACATCACCTTGAAGAGTACCACACCCTTCTTCAACACCACTTTGGAGATTACCACAATCTCCCTTGAATATTACCACAATCTTCCTTCAACGGCACCTTGTGAAGATCACCACAATCTTCCGACTTGAAGAATACCAGATTCTTTAATACCTCAAAGAGCACCACACTCTTCAATAAGAAAATCACCACAATCTTCTTGCACCTATCACCTAGATCATCCAAGTGTGTTCTTACCACAAGAATACTCACAAGGATATCTTGTGTTGAATGATAACCCATATTCAAGATTACAACTCGATAATGAATGATGCAAATTGAGTGCAAGCGTAATCAAGAAATAAGCCTAGACCTCAAGATGCGAAAGTGATAAGTTAGGCAAATTACAACAAGAATAATAACAATGAAGAACAAATATGTTTGCTTGAATGTATCTTGTTGTGTTGTAATATTCTCTCTTGTTGTGTTGCTTCAAATCTTCCTCTATTTATAGGAGATGATTGATCATTGATAGGCTTCTCTTGGTGACTGATTTCAACAAAACAAAATGCAATTAAAATCAAGATTATAGCTGTTAGAAATCAACTCCATAATTTAGGGAAAAGTTGTCTGCTGCACAACGGTTAGAATTTTGATGTCTGACAATAGGGCGACCGGTCGCGTAGAAATAGACGTTTGAAAATAAAACCACATTTTTACACAGGGCGACCGGTCGATGGGGGGTCCGACCGGTCGACCCTGTGTCCAGCCGGTCGAGCTCATCAAACGTAGAGGTTAGGGAGTTCTGTCTTAAGAAAATTCTCCCAGATACCGATCACGCCGAGCGACGGCCGACGCCTGTCGACGACGGCCGACTCTCCCTTTTAATTCCGTTGCGTTCTCTATTTCAAAACATATCTCATGTATGGGTTGCCCTATAGGGCGACCGGTCCAACTAGAAACGGAAGTGTTGTCCAATTTTTATCGAAAATAAAATTCAAGAAATACTCCGAAAAATTAGTAAAAATATTTTAAAACAATCGGGCGTATTTGGACAACATTTGAAATATTGTTTTGATGTAAAAACCCATTAACACAAAATCATCAAAAGTGTTGTCCAATTTTTGTCGAAAATAATCTTTAAGAAATACTCCGAAAAATTAGTAAAAACATTTTAAATCACTTAGGAGTATTTGGACAATATTTAACAACATTGTTTTGGTGTAAAAACAAAATCATCAAAATCATGATAAAAACATTTATCTAACAAACTCCCCCTTTTTGATGACTACAAACCAAAACAATTTAAAGAGGTCGATTTTGAAAACAAAACAATTTTACCGGTTAAAAATAAACTATCAGTTGTGAGCGACAACATTCCACGCAATATAATCACAATGATGGGAGTATAGATTTTCAAAAATATTTTTGCAAAAGCTCCCCCTATCAACATGCACAACAAGAGTAATATAGAAGCAATCAACCAAAAGCTAAAAGCTCAGTTTTTACATATTGAGCTTAAGAATCAAGAGCTTATAAGCTCCCCCTATCAATAAAACATCATTAGACATGTAAATAAGTCCATAATACAACAAATGGACTAAGTATGATCCACAACTTTTGGCTTTTAATAGCCACAGTGTTCGCCTATTTTTATAGCTTCACCGCAAGTGTACGGATCAGTTTATAGAATAGGGTTTGCAAGGTCGAATCCACAGGGATTAATAAATTAATGTACTAAGTATTGGATTATAATAGTCCTATTTTTATCTAAACTATCAAAATTTGAAGGTTTGGTTTTATTACTACTAAAGCAGAAATTAATCCTAGAATAGCAAAGCAAAGAGCGATTAAAAGATCAAGTATGGATGGATGGATTCCTGGGTTATGGTTTCAATTAATATCCCACTTTTATGCTCAGGTTAAGCAAACCAAGGTTAAACGTATTCTTCTCTATAGACCAATCACCAAAGTAATTTACCCTCTCTCGAGATGTATGAAAGCGTTGATTGGAATATCTATGTTAGCATCTCTACTCAACATGAGATATCCAACTCCCAAAAGTTCAAAAGATTAAAAGATCTCACAAATATTCACAGACTTCTCAATCATGCAATCTATTTGTGTCAAGTACTCAAGATCTATTTATGTTAGCCGTCGTCGTTTTCTTCAATTTTTTCGTCTGCCATACGCACGACACTGGCGTGCTCAAGGGCACGGGTCGTGCGGCCCCTATAGAACCGATTCCGTGACGTTTTTCGCGTGTGTGTGCCTCTTGCGCTCCTTGGTAGTTCTGATATTATCCAAAGCACAAACACAATCATACAAGTCTTGGTTATCAATATCAATAGTCAAGTTCGATGTTGAACACGAGTGTGTCAAACCAAACTCCAAAGTATCCCGAAACAATGTATGATCCACATACTCATCAATACAGGATTCAACTACGTTTATGAATTTACAAGTCTCCACACCATCATGAAATTGAAGTGCCTTATATATCGTAAATAGAACATGCTCATCATTAACCCGTAACGTTAGCTCTCCCTTTTGCACATCTATTAAGGCCTTCCCCGTCGCTAGGAATGGACGCCCAAGTATCAAGGGATAGTGCTTTCTTAAAGAAAACATCACCAATAGCACAAGGGATAGTGAAACTCCCCGGATCTTTCAACTTGTGGTAGTTTTTTGGATTATTTGCACTCCTCTGGTCCGATTGACTGCCTCGAAACTAGTCATCTTCCTTTTCTTTGACATAACATCCTTCAAGAACTTAGCGTAATTGGGCATAGGCTCCAATGCATCCGCAAAAAGGAATGTTAATATGCAGTTTCTTAAAAATATCTAAAAACTTAGCAAATTGTGCGTCTAATTTTTTCTTTTGAAAACGTTGGGGAAAAGGAAGGGGAACATTAAGTTTAGAAATATCAGGGTTAGAGGAGGATTTAAGCTTCTCAGCCCCTTTTTGTTCAGCACGATGTTCCTCAGCTTGTTCCTTGGCCTCAACCTCGCCATTTGCCTCAGTTTCCGCATCACCCGGTGCATCGATTGTCGTTTCAGCAAGGCGCACGGGCTGGCCGTGCGGTGGCGCATGGGCCGTGCCATCCTGCGATTCTTCGGAATTTTCTAGTATTTTCGGCCCCTCGTATTCCGTTCCACTCCTCAGACGAATGGCTTTACACTGTTCCTTTGGGTTTACCTCAGTGTTGCTCGGAAACTGGCCTTTTTGATGCTGCCCACCAATAATTGTAGTTATTTGACCAATTTGGGTCTCAAGATTCTTCATCTGGGACCCCAATTGGGTGGCATGGTTTTCAATTTTATCCATCTTTGCCTCATCCTTGTTGAACCTGTTTCTTGTCTCATTCATAAACGAGGTGAACATGTCTTCCATGGTTGGTTTAGGATCTGCAGTAATAACTCCATTAGTCACATTAAACCCTGGTGGTAGTTGCATCACGTTCTTTGTGTTCGCATAGGAGAAATTTTGGTGGTTCCTTAGGCCCGGATGATAATGAGTGGGATTTTGATTGTTCCGGAAATTGTTGAAATTCCGGTTATTCACGTAATTTGCTTCCTCTATCAGATCTAGAGAAACTCCCCCACTACTTGCACCCGCGTTTACCTCATTTGCCTTTGTCAATGTACTCAATTGATTGGTCAAAACGGCCATCTGGGCTGTCAACTCTTTAATTGGGTCTGAATCAGAAACTTCAGCTACCCTTTTCACATTAGTCCTCTCGGAGGGCCACTGATAGCTATTCATGGCCATCTCCTCTAACAAGTTGAATGCATCTTCAGGAAATCTCGCGAGTAGAGCTCCGCCGCTGCGGCATCTACAAATGATCTCGTCTCATCTCCATCAACCCATTGTAGAAAAAGCAGAGTGGCGATCTTCGTGAAATCCATGTTGCGGGCACCTCCTCAACAAATCCCGGAATCTCTCCCGTGCCTCGTACAAAGGCTTAGAGTCAAACCGCTGAATTGAGTGATCTCGCTTTTAAGTCCGAGTGTCTTACTTGGTGGGAAGTATTTAAACAGAAACCTCGACTTAGCTCATCCCGCTTGTTCACACTCCGAGTTAGGTGCCTAGCTTCCTAGCCTTATCCCTTAAAGAGAAAGGGAATAGGCGAAGACGTATAAGCATCATCGTCACCC
Organism: Rehmannia glutinosa; assembly: GCA_016081115.2. NCBI lineage: Eukaryota > Viridiplantae > Streptophyta > Magnoliopsida > Lamiales > Orobanchaceae > Rehmannia > Rehmannia glutinosa. Next base: position 26,789 of record JABTTQ020000418.1, read on the forward strand.
CATTCATCTTGATAGTATTGCAGATTTGTATGAAATTCGCAAGATGAGAGTTGGGATCTTGACGGGAAGCCCCTAAACCGGTTCTGCTTTGTACCATCGAGATCGCTACCGCTTTAGCTCAAAATTATTCGCATTGATCGGGACATTGGCAATGCCACCATAGTTGCGATTCATTCAAAGTAATCGCGACGCTTGTCTTTGTTGGGTCACGGAGCCACCGGAACCTCTCGGTATTGGTAACTCAACATTGACCATGTTAGCCTGGTTGTTACCCCGTTATTGCCTCGTTGTTGTCTTCAACTCCTACCATGGTTTGGTCCGTTGTCTTTCTCGCCCGTTTAGTAGCTGCACTATTTCGCCTAGCAAAAGCTTCAACCTCCGGTATGAACGGTGCTAATTCTCCTTGCTTTGAGCGAGTGATCATGCACTACCCGAACCAACTAAAGAAAACAAGTTAACCACAATAGAAGTAAAATCGAACAAATTTAAAAAAAGAAAAGAAAGTTAACGTCTAGATTAAGAATAGTTCTATTTTATCGCAATATTAGTACTAAAAATTTAATTAATCGGCTAAGAACGGCGCCAAAAACTTGTTCGCTTATTTTTATAGCTTCACCGCAAGTGTACGGATCGGTTTATAGAATAGGGTTTGCAAGGTCGAATCCACAGGGATTAATAAATTAATGTACTAAGTATTGGATTATAATAGTCCTATTTTTATCTAAACTATCGAAATTTGAAGGTTTGGTTTTATTACTAGTAAAGCATAAATTAAACCTAGAATAGCAAAGCAAAGAGCGATTAAAAGATCAAGTATGGATGGATGGATTCCTGGGTTATGGTTTCAATTAATATCCCACTTTTATGCTCAGGTTAAGCAAACCAAGGTTAAACGTATTCTTCTCTATAGACCAATCACCAAAGTAATTTACCCCCTCTCTCGAGATGTATGTAAAAGCGTTGATTGGAATATCTATGTTAGCATCTCTACTCAACATGAGATATCCAACTCCCAAAAGTTCAAAAGATTAAAAGATCTCACAAATATTCACAAACTTCTCAATCATGCAATCTATTTGTGTCAAGTACTCAAGATCTAGTATCGAAACTCATCGGTTAGAATTATGGATCAATACATCAAACAAGTTTAGATCAAAGGCCTTTTGATAAAACAAGAATTAAAGCAAAGTACTTGAATAGAGAAAGAAAACATTAACTTCAATTATCCTTAATCATCACATAAATGTGTTTATTAATCTACTCCCAAACCCGGAATCACAAGAGTTTTAGCCAGGACATTGAAAATAAACAATTCATAGACAAATTATCCATAATCAAAATCTAACTAATTGAAATACGATACGATGGAATGAGTGACTCGGGGATGATGACGATCTCTCGATCTATCTTCAATCCTCGAAGGTGTGGTTGCGGTCTTGATCGATCTCTCAAGTATCCGTGGGAAACGCTTTTTCTCTGGTTTCTAGGGTAAAAATCAGCGTAGCCTCGTTCGTGGCCGCCCGGTCTATTTGTACTTCGTTCGGTCGAAACCTAGTTGGAATTGGATAAACTCTTTTTTTTCCCTGAAGAAGACGGCACGGCCGCGTTCTTTGGAACGCCGTCACCCGGCCGGTGCCGAACAATTTGTAATCTTTCTTCAGAGGAGCACGGGCGTGCCAATATGGCACGGTCTGCCCGTGCCCTAGGCCGCACCTTGAGTCATCCTGTTTGGGTTGAGCACGGCCGTGCTAGGAGCACGCCCGCCCGTGCTCACCGGGAACAATATGCCCATAGACTATTTTCTTCCGTTTCTCGCCCTTGATTCGTCCAACTTCTTCTCGACTTGACTCCAAACTTCGTCACTTGTGTCAAGTATTGGCGGTTGCGATGCTCGAATTGTTGCCACTATGCCACAAATATAGATAAATTCCTACAAAACGAGCAAAGCGTAATCCAATTCCACAAAACAAGAATACTACCCAATTTACTCATATAACGCATGCATATCCCCACATTCTAGCCAATATTAAGCCCAAAATACATGCAAAATACTATCAATCAAATCCCCAAACTTAAATCTGTTTGTGATACCGTCGGCCAACACTTTATAAACAAGACAACACAAATGGGGTAAAGAAGAGCAACTCAAGAACACCGCATCACAATTCATGTCATCTATCCATAGACATCAAGCATAAACTAACCAAGTTTCAAATAGCTAACACGGAGCACAAGTCTATTAAAATCATGGTAAAACACTTCAAATCACACCTCTCAGGGATAAAGTGTAAACTCGACTCACTAGAATAATAAGGGACATGTATTCGCTCAAATCATATCAATGTTGAAAAATTACCATATGCTTGCAAATCGTCTCACATCTCCGCCACTCGTTTGTATGCAATTCACAAATCAGAAAGGACTTTGTTTATGGTTGTAATGAAGGCTCTTTGGTTAAGGTAGGGAAATATGGATAAAGTGACTCAACTTAAGCGTATAGATTAGTAAGCACGCTCGTTTTTCTCTAACAGATTAGCTTAATACCAACCAACTATGTACTCCCAATCGCCTTTATATCTTATCACCTCTCTATTTCTCCTTTCTTTTTCATACACATCAATCTCTTTCGCCTTACATCACAATTTCCACTTTATTTCTAGTACATGCCGACTCACTTGTTTACCACGTTTTTTTTCCGATGTTTTGTGAGTATCCTCATTTTTCTTTTTCTTCTTTTATTCCCAATCACCAATCATACAAACTATTTTCTAATTTCTCGATATCCCTTCATTCAATCATTTATTCTATCCTTTACTCAATGCTATACGCTCAAGTTTAGGATAATGATATATCAATTTAAGTTCTAAGGCTTGAAATGTGGCTATCAAAAAAATCAGGCAATAGGCTCAAGTTGGCTAACTAGGGACATCAAATATCATAAGGTAGGCAAAAAGGCTTGAAAGGCTTAACAAAAATGGCCTAAAATCATTTTCATGAATGCATACAACATGTGGCTTTGACGGAGATACGAGCAAGTTCTAGAATTTAAATCAACATGAATGACACACTCAATCGCAAAACAAGATCGCATATGATGAAAGCATAAAGTGCTCAAAAGCTCACAGCTTGTAAGTGCATAATTCAAAGCATTTTAACCATGATCCCCATAAGCACATGCTCCATATTAATTATTCTCAACCCGATCCATTCACACTCAACATCCAATTCAAAACAACACGAACTAATCCGCAAATGCTCCATATAAATTAATGTACTAAGTATTGGATTATAATAGTCCTATTTTTATCTAAACTATCGAATTTGAAGGTTTGGTTTTATTACTACTAAAGCATAAATTAATCCTAGAATAGCAAAGCAAAGAGCGATTAAAAGATCAAGTATGGATGGATGGATTCCTGGGTTATGGTTTCAATTAATATCCCACTTTTATGCTCAGGTTAAGCAAACCAAGGTTAAACGTATTCTTCTCTATAGACCAATCACCAAAGTAATTTACCCCCTCTCTCGAGATGTATATGTAGGTCCCAAGGGGTGTAAGTGTAAGGTTTAGAAGGGGGGTTGAATAAACCTTACCAAATTTTCGATTTAGTCCTTTTAAATATACAGAGTTGATTCTACACATTTGTGTCCTTGATGGACAATCGATTTAGTCAATCGGTAGAGTTAGTCTCTCAAAGACTCAACGAGCCGTTGATGGAATAACTCACTATTGACTCTAAATTAACTCAACCGTGGTTTTGTTTTCATTTGAAGACTTAACACCCTTAAGTTTGATTAAGTAAGAGTTTAGTCTTGGATTTAGTACTTGTATTATCAAATGGATAGCAAATTTATCGGCAGATATATAAGCGATTAAAAATGCAGAATTAAAATGTGAAATGTAAATGACACGTTGAAATTTTTATAGAGGTTCAAGATGGGGTAATTCTTCTACTCCTCTCTTCTCCAACTCCTGGAGGAATCCACTAGGTAATGATCGGTTTACAAAGTGGTAATAGTCCCGTGATACAAGTCTTGATCACACAGGTGACTTGATCCTTTGGGACTCGACCGAGACGCCTTGATCACTCACCGGCTTCTCTTACGACTCGCCTTCTTCACCGGGCAAGTACCGCTTGCTACTACAAAACTCACTTGCTCAAGCTCTTTGGATTTGATCACGAAGCCCTCCAAAAGCTTAAGACTTGGTTCGACCTTGAACCTTCCTACAATCCTTCGTGGAATGTAGACCCCTTTTCTTCAAAAGTTTCCTCTTCAACCGATTGAAGTTATCTTTCCTTCACATGTGAGTGTTAGATTGATGTGCTTCGTAATGTAGGCTTGAGGATTAATCTTGAATGATTTGAGAGTATTTCGGTTACAATTTGGTTGATTTCTTGAATGTTCGTAGTTCGAGGTCACCGCTCTCGTAGTCATTCCTCGCCTTTTATAGTGATCTTTCAAAAATTTGCCCGTTGAAGAGATAGCTTATTTTTGAAAGTCACTTGCGTCGTTGGCTTGTCTTGTTGCGATCCTTGGAATTGCCATTTCCTCGTATGAATTGTTCTTTCACCTTTCGGAGTTCGACACGGTGTAGTGCTTCCCATTGGTTCATTCCTTTTGCACGCTCGGGATCGAGCACCCGAGAAAGGTGGTATGGAGATATTACTTGTTTAAGTAATTCTCTTGATTTTGCGGCAACGGATCTTTTCGATTATCTCGACTTGACCGCATTTCCTTGCTTTCCCCAGGTGACTTAGAGTCGCTTCCAATCATTGGATGACTCTTTGTCACTTCAACTTGAGACTCGGCTTTTCTTGAGTTGACTTGATCGATACTCCACTCACCGCATCTCACCGCTTCTTGAGAGAGTTCCCATTTACTCTTTCTTTGCCATACTCGATTGTCTCCCAAATGAGTCTTCCTTCGAGTCTTGATTGTCTTCTTGCATGTTAGGGCGTAGCTGACTTAACTCAGCTTGGCCAGCTCTAATTGTTACAATGCATTTTACAGCAAGAATTGGGGTGCCAACTTTCTATTCTAAGTTTTACATGGCATTCATCAAAATCTAAACAATAAAATTCCTAACAATTTCCCCCTTTTTGATGATGCCAAAACTTAAACCATTCAAAAATGCAAATAACAAAGATACATACAGATAGTGTATTGACATAGAATGTATGCGCAGAATCAATCTTTTTATTGATCATATCATTCTTGTACTTTTACACAACTGTTTACAAGGTGTATCAGAGCACATATTTTTCTACAAAAGAATAAAGAATTTGTAGCTTTATTACAGAAGACTTACATTGTATGTATTTACATAGTGAAATACACGAAGGGTTGGACAACAACACTTCATCTCCTTCGCTGTCTCCTTCTTTCATCTTGTTCAAAGATCTTCTTCTTTCTTCTCTTTTTCTCGCCGTCACCGCCTTCTTTTTTTTTCTTTTCATATGCCTTCCCGGCGCCTTCATCTCTTCTTATTCTTTTCCTCGTCTCTCCTCCCATACCTGAGTTTGTCTCTTGTTTTCTTCTTCTATTCTTTTTGCATACTCGGCGTTAGTTTTAGCCACTTGCAAATTTGCTACTTGGTCAAGCCACCAAAGAGATCCCTCCTTTCTTTCCCGGATCCACATATTCAATGTTTTTGGGCAGAGGCTCAGTCCAAGCTTCTTCCTCCACCATCGCTTCTTCCTCTACCTACTCGGGCGATATCTTTGTCTTGGGGTCTTCTTCTTTCGGTTGAGTGACCGGCGAGTGAGTGACAGCAGAGTGATCGGTAGTCCGCCGCTGTCGCCTTCTTCACATAACGTGAGACCCTTTTCCTACAAGTCTCAAGCTTGAGCCATAGACATATTTGCAAAGTATCCCCGATTCGAGCGTTTTAAATTCATCAATCGATCGTGGCTCGTCCCGACATCCGAAATGGCATAAGTGTCTCTGTCTTCACGGAATGCCTCCATGTTCTTTCAAGATGTTCATAACTCGGGCATCCATTCTTCCTTCCACTTCCTTCATCCCTCGCTTCAATTGTTTTTCTCTTTTCACCATAGATACGCAGAGTGTTGGAGTGGCAAAGTTACAGGAGTTTGTCCGATAATGTCACCGTGACAGACCTGTTGAGGGGTTTGTGCAATCATCAAGGTCATATCTTTTGATCCTTCCCCCTCAAAGCAGATTTTCCTTTCTTCTCGTTTTAACACTTCCTCACCGATTTTCCTTTCTTCTCACCATTTGCTTCCTTCCTTCTCAACTTCGGATCCTCTTGCTTTTTTAGGTATTCCTCTTCCCCTTTTTGGCATCATCAAGGAGAGAGGAACGCTCGAAACATTTTGCAAGCGGGAAGTCAAGCTCACGATAGTTGAGTTTTGTCTCGAAGTCGGCCGCAGAGTATGCAAGACGTAAATTCGGATCGAGTAGCGTTGGACTCTCAATGAAATCGGTTCATCTCGGCCCATGAGAAGGCTGAATTTTGTATTCATGGTCTCTTCCAAACGCTGTAGATCACTCTTGTTTTGCTCACGCAGCAGCTTAACCTCGGCAATGTGAGCTTCATGCATGTGCTCAATATGTTCTCTCAAACCGTTTTTGCATCAAGCATTTTGCTCTCCACACCAGCCACTTGTTGAACAATGTCTCAAGTATCTCACTTGTTCCACACGCATTGTTTCTTGCATTGCCACCATTCCCGATCCGGATCAGTTATGCCTCTTAAATCGCCGGTGAGATTGGCATCTCTCGTTGTCGGCCGCATATCCATAGAGGCTCGATGCCTCTCCATCCATTCAATCTCGGCGAATAATGCCTTGAACACTTTCGGCAGACATCACCGATTCTTCCGCGGTGATGGCCATGCAGCGTCAAAATCATAATCACCGGAACAATGGTGCCTCGATTGAAAAACGGAGCCGGGTCTGTGATAGCGTGCTTGTTCATTTTTTCTCGACTCTTCATGGAGTTCCGGGGTATCTCCAGGGGAAAAAGGAAAAGATTCTACAAAGGATTCATCACCGCCAATCGGGACTGCTTCAATGATGAGCGGTGCGCGTGAAGTTCTTTTTTTGGGAATCGATCTCGCCTGCAGCCTTGAGGAGCTCAAGGCAGGGACGCCGGTTGTTGGGTTTTGTTGGGAAGTGGTCCGGTTCTTTGCCGAGCCTCACTGCCTCAACAACCGTTGGTCTCGGTTGATTTTTCCATTGCGTAGACTGGTCCTCGGCTTTATCGAGCGCGTTATCGGACGATGATGAGATTTCCATTGGTGGCTCATCATCAAAATTAAAGGTTTGACGAGTAGTCTTGGGATCGACTTGCTCGTGCTTGGAACATCCGCAGTGAGTCTTTTGGATCTCGTCACGGGGATGACTCAGCCTTCTTCTTCGCCTTTCCGATCCCGAGAAAGGTTACATCAGGATTATCCTGGGAATCATGAAGTGCGCTTATCTCCTTCTCGGAAGGGTCGGTCGATGATAGCAGGAGGATGTTCTCTACTGACTTCTTTACCCCGGGAAGTCTCAACCTCCCGTGGCCTTCATTACCTCCCAGCGGTCTCTACCGCAACGAGGCCTTGGTCCTCCCTTTCGACAAATGTCACCGCCTTAGGATCTTCTCGCGGTGGCATCCATTGAGTCTCAACCCCATGGATTGCACTTTCATCGCCTGAGTGTTAACTCCAGGGCCGTTCTATCTCAGGCCTCGATCGCATCAGCAGCGTCATTAGCCTTCGAGTAGTTGGCATCAGATGAGAGTCTCAATCAGTTCGAGCTTCGTTGATGGCAACTTGTTGTTCTTCTTGTGTTTGTATTTTCTCTACTTTGCCTCCTTGATTCGTTGTGGAGTCATCTGCAGATCCACCGACCTTTGCCGCAGTGGTGGGGAGTTTCCTCACCGGGCGCACCGAGTGACTTGGAATGGGGTCAATCGTCTCCAAACTCCCTACTGCTTCGATTGAATGTTCACCGTTGGGCAGGTGGTACAACACCTTCAATAGGGGTTGGCTCGACCGGGGTCCCCACTATCCCGTTTCATCGCCATGACCCTTATTGCTTCTTCCGAGTGAGGAAGTGGTGGCAAGAACAATGGCGATTTTTGAACCACTCCCATTGGATCAATTTCCGTGTGTTCGAGGACTCTCTGGTCCCTCCATCGATCTTTGCTCGTGAAGGATTCTAGATTCATGCAATGCTTGCTGCATTTGCAACTCTTCTCAGGCAAAGAAGATTCTCCGGATCCTCATCACCGCCGCCAGAGAAGACATCAAGGAGAGGATGTGTGTGTTCTGTGGTGCGGAGAGATAGGACAGATGCTTGCCTTCTCACGTGCCTCGCCTTCCTCTCGCTTGCTTTTCTTTCTCCTTGTCCTTGTAGATCTGCAGGATGTCCGTGCGCTTGTCTTCATCCAATCTTTGGGAGTACAGTGGTCGACCCAAGGAAGCTCTCAGCTTCCTTCTTCTTCTTCTATGAACTCAAAGCCGTTAGAACTGTTTCCTGGATCGACTCAATTTCCATTTCTCCACTCGCAGGCGATTTTGGATGTCCTGGGTAAGGTGGAGATAGGATCATTACATCACTATCCGCCGAAAGCGTGTTCTTCTTGTGCTTCAATGTGTGAACTACAATCGTGTCTTCGGGTTGCCTCTCGTTGATCGCTTCAAGCAGACTTGGCTATTTCATCAACTACATCCGGAGATTCTACTTCTCCAAGCCAGTCTCCAGATTTGCTCTAGCCGAGTGGTCGACTCACCGGTTTCTCCAAGCTCTCGGAGCGCTTGATAATTCGTCTTCGTCTCCTAGTTTGTACTAGAGGGATTTGTTCGTAGACGGTGTCCTCTAAGTCTTGGGCGGCGGGGCTTGCCGGTATCTTTTTATGAGGAGCGGCCATCGTGGCTTTTCGGTTCTCTCTTTTTGACGATCGGAGAAGGTATTTGTGAGTCCTTCTCGACCGCTGTTGCAGGGGGAGACACACCGCTGGGCAGTGATGGGCAGGGGCAAGAGCATGTTTGGTTTTCTTTGTTGCAGGGGCAATTTTTCTTAGTATTTGTAGGGCAACTTTCTTTTTGGTTTGAGAGGAAACAGATGTATCTTCTGGGTCACCGATTCCCCTCACTTGTGTCGCTCTCTTGGCGTAAGCTCTCTTTCAGGCGCCGAGAGATTTGCTCAACATCCTCTTGTTAACATGGAATGCTTTCCCATGTCTAAGAGGGACTCCTTTCACCTCCATCACCGGCCAATCACTAGGCCATATCCTAGGGATCCTCCAAATGTGCCATCTTCCTTGAAGGATTTGTTCCCACGTTCGGGCAGAGTCTCGTTGTAGACAAACTCACCTTGGGTTTATCTTCTTTTCTCGCGATGATTGCGGCCATTACAATCAGCTTTGCCTTTGACAGGTTGGTCAAAGCCGCCAAATTTGATGTCGATACATTTGGCAACTATGTCCAACACTTGTGATAATCCTCCTTCGTGAGCTCTTGTTTGTCGTGGTATACTATTTTATCAAAGACAATCGGGCTTGGCTATTTTTTTCCAAGCATCGCCCAAGTTTACATCAGCTTCGTTAATCTCTCGATGCTCCTTCCTGCCGGGTAGTGAGCAATGTTCGCCAAATCCTCGCGCAGATAGTCACCGCTTCCGTGAATGAGCAGATGACTTTATTCCTTCATCGTGAATCTCAAAGATTCACGAGAATTGTGCGACCTCCTCCACATATGTCATCGGATATTCTAACGCCGTAAACGGGGTTTCGGCCCGGGACGTTTCCAACTTTTCACGATTTTCTTCACTAGGGTGTCGTCGGACCTGTTTCACCATTCCGTTTAAATCCACCGTAGAGCGGTGTGGATTTGCTTTCCTAACTTGGTAAAGTCATAAGTTGGTGCCATTTTTCAGGATTATATCAAGAAAAACTTAGAAATTGATTTGAAGATAGATAGGGTTTCGAGAGAATTTTGCCTTTGCTTTTGAGAGAAAGAAGAACAGTTTTAGAAGTGTGAGAGAGAAACGGACGAAAATGGTTTAAATATGGTTTATGAAAGGACGTGCGGGTGGTTTTTGAAATGTGATCGAAATCAACGGCTTAGATTTTGCACGCCTATTTAGCATTTAATGTCTCGTATTTAATGCGGCAAAGATTTATATCCAATCATAAGCTAGGTGTGCGCACTTTATGTCAGACACATCATCATTATCGACGTATTCCTTAAAACATTCCCGCTTAGTCAAAACGATCGCATTTTTGTCACTTTGCTCATAAGTGACTCGGCTTATCCCTTAGCCGATTTAACTCTACTTCTCACAGTTCTCTTAGTGACTCAGCTATTACCGACTTGGTGTAGTTGTCTTTTTCCGATAATTGATTGATCGAAATGATTTGTGTGTTCACTCTTTTTCACTTTTTGTGTTCCATTTCTTTTCTTTGAGTCTTCTCAAAGTTAACTCACTCAATTAACCCTAACTCATGTTTGAGTTCTTCAAATCTTGACTCACATAATGGTTTTGTGAAGATGTCGGCTAGTTGTTTATCGGTTGAGATATATTCCAGGATGATGTCCTTCTTTTCAACGTGATCTCTTATGAAATGATATCCGACATCAATATGCTTTGTTCTTGAGTGCAACACAGATTTTGAGTGATTGCTATTGCACTTGTGTTATCACACATGATTGGAATTTCTTTTTCCTCAACTTCATAGTCTTTTTCTTTGTCTCATCCAAAGGACTTGGGCACAACACCGCTTGCACTATGTATTCTCGCTTTTCCATTTGTAGAGGTGGCTATTGAATTTTGCTTGCTAAACCAGAAATCACTGTTTCTAGCATTTGACATGTGCCTGAAGTGCTCTTCTGTCCACTTGCATTCAAAGATAGTCGAATCAATAGCCAATTAGCTTGAATCCACCTTCCTTTGGATACCATAGGCCTACTTCTTCGCTTCCTTTCAAGTATCTCAAAATTCTCTTAGCATTTCTTTGTCATATGGCTCTCTTTTGGAGCAGATTGAAATCTTGCACATACACCTACAAAGAAAGGTGATGTCCGCCCGCTTGTTGTAAGATAGAGCAGTTGATCCAATAAGTGCTCAGATCTTGTTTGATCTACTGTGCTTGCCATCCGCATCCATGTCCATTTTGATCGATGTGTTCATTGGTATTTTTACGTAAGACTTCTCCTCCATACCAAACTTCTTCATTAAATCTCTCGTGTATTTTGTTTGACTTATGAAGGTTCCATCCTTCAAATTGTTTCACTTGGAGTCCAAAGAAGAATGTCGCCTCTCCCATCATGCTCATTTCAAATTTACTTTGCATGAGGTTTGAAAACTTTTCACACAAACTCTTTGTTTGTGGATCCAAAAATGATGTCATCCACATATATTTGAACAAGCAATATACTCCTTTTGTCTTGAATTCTGAAAAGTGTGCTATCTACTTTTCCTTTTGTGAATCCATTTTCGGTAGGAATTTTGACAAAGTATCATACCATGCTTGGGTGCCTGTTTCAATCCATATAGAGCTTTCTTAAGTTTGTATACCTTATCTCCAAGAGTCTTCTCGCTCAAATCCTCGGAGGTTGTTCAACATGCACTTCTTCTTCCAATAAACCATTTAGGAATGCACTTTTTACATCCATCCGATATACAATGAAATCCTTATGAGTCGCATAGGCAAGAAACATCCTTATAGCTTCCAATCTTGCTACAGGGGCAAATGTTTCATCAAAATCTATCCTTCTTCTTGGCAATATCCTTTGGCTACTAATCTTGCTTTGTTTCTTACTACGTAACCTTCCTCGTTCATCTTATTTCGAACACCCATTTGGTGCCAATAACATTTTGATGTATGGGTCTTTGCACTAATTCCCACACTTTATTTCTTTCAAACTCGATTGACTCTTCTTGCATAGCTTGAATCCAATGTGTGTCGCCCAATGCTTGTGACACGTCTTTGGGCTCTATTTGTGAGATGAAGCATGTGAACATAGCTTCTTGTTGAGTTCGATCTTGTTTTGACACCTTCTTTTATATCTCCAATGACAAGTTCTCGTGGATGATCTCTCACCATCTTACATCAGTTGGAGTAAGTTAGTGGATTGATCGACTTGTATTTGTGTTGCTTTGGTCACCCTCTCGTAATCACTTAGCCGCAAATTTTCCATTGTTTTTTGAGATTCAACTATCTCATCTTCTTCCTCAATTGATAATTCCACTTCAAACTTCAAAGATAGGACTCTTTCAGATGGTTGGATGATTCAACTTATCACCGACTCTTCAATGTCTTCTCCATTTACATTTGGCTCATCAAATACTACATGAATGGATTCTTCTCAGAACCATAGTTCTTTTGTTGAGTACTCAGAAGGCTTTGCTTTCAATTTGAGTATCCTAAGAAGATACCTTCATCTGCCTTTAGCATCAAAAGCCTTTAGATTGTCTTTGCCATTGTTGTGGATGAAGCATTTACATCCAAATATTCTCAAATATGCAACATTTGGTTTTCTTCCACCAAATCTCATAGGAGTCTTTGTCATTTGTCTATTTATCATACATCCTGTTTTGGGTGTAGCAAGTCGTGTTGATTGCTTCACCAAAATCTTTTGGTAACCCCGCTTCAGCCTAACATGGTCCTTGCCGCTTCTTTGAGGGTTCTATTCCTTCTTTCTCGCAACTCCATTCTCGATGTGGAGTTCTTGTCGCCGATAGTTCATGACCGATACCATTTTCAACACAATATCGGGTTATTATTCCATTGACAAATCGGTTCCTCTCATCGATCTTATTTTGATAATGGTTTGACTCTTCTCGTTTTGAATCCTCTTCATCATTGTGGTAGTTTTTGTAGAGTTTCTTTCTTCTTACACATGAATATTGTCCATGTATATCTTGAGTAGTCATCTACTACCACCAAGGTGTATTTCTTTCCACTTATGTGGCCGGTTCCATGGGCCAAATAGATCCATATGAAGCAGATGCAATATTCTTGTTGAGGATGGGCATGTCTTTTTTTGAATGACGACTTGATTTGTTTTCCTTCGACATGCATCACATATACTCTCCTTTTTGTATACCGAGTCGGTAGTCCTTCCACAAGATGACTTCTTGCCGCCTTGTTAATTGTTTTGAAATTCAGTGACTCGACTTTGTTGTGCCACAACCTAACTTGATTCACAAGCGCTCTTTGCTAGTAGAGGCAGTGTTGGAGTTGCAGTTGACCAATCCACTACATACATATTTTTTTGTCTACATCCTTGCAAAGACAACTTCATTTGATTCAATATCTTTGATTTGGCATATACCCATGTTGAATCCAACATTGTAGCCCTTGTCACAGAGTTGATCGATGCTCGAAGTTGAAGTTGAGTCCTTCAACATATGCAACATCCGTGATTTCTAATCCATTCCTTTGATGGATCCAATGCCTCTTATTTCACCAGGAGCTTCATTTCCTCCAAATATCACTTTTGCTCCTTTTACTTCCTTGAATTTTGACAGATTTTTCTTGTTTTCTGTCATATGTCCGGAACACCACTATCCATGTACCAGGTTCCTTGGCACTCACTACTTCCTGAACCGCAATCAAGGAAATTAAGTTTTAGGTACCCATACTTGTCCGGGTCCTGAGGGGTTAGAATTGTAAGATGATCCAACCAACCTATAGCCAAATGATTTGACTCTAAGGGGTTGCCATCTATCGAGTGCCATAATCATAATTAATCCTGGCAAATTGCTTGGGGATTCTAGGTTCATACAAATTGTCTCTTTTGTCAGTATGCCCGCATATGTGTTTTAGCAATTGCTTTCCTCTGGGTAATTGTGGTGTCTTTGAGTGTAGTGTCAGGTGCATATGTGTCTTTGATGAAAGCTCTTGTACTTTTGGAATGGCCTTTGCCGAGTTCTGGCCTTTGCCATTTGGGCTTATATTCCATAAGTTTATGCCGATAGTTTACATTATTCCAATCACTTGGCTTGGATATTTTCTACCATTCCCATCATATGTATTTCTCTTATAGATTTTCTCGGGGTTTTTGGTAGCTCGCTTCTTCTTTACTGAGTAATTTTTGTTTGGAGTTTTTGAGGAACTCGGTGAACCTCTTCTCACGTTTTGTCCTTTCAGCCGCACTCAATCTGGTTGTTTTCCTTTTCCTTTATAACCAAGGCCGAGTTTTCTTGTTATGGTGCTTTGGATTGAATGTGTGTGCAATATTTAGAGTTTTGGATTTTTGATTCTTCATGGCTTGAAGATCCTTTTTCCAAAATTACTTTTGAGGTTTGACATAGCATAGAGGAATTAAATCCTAAGCCTGTCTTATCTCTACATTCTCTTTGACTCATAATAAGATCATCCAATGATTTAGATGCCTTAGTGAATGAGGCAATAACATTCTTGAGGTCATTCTCCTCTTTTCTATAGCAGCAATTTTCGCTATTAATTTAGCATTTTCACCTTTAAACTTTCATTCTCATCACTATTTGACTTAGAGTACTCGGCTCCTTAGTCACTTTGAGTTTTGACTTTTGAGTAGGTGTTTTCCTCATTCAATAGTGTGTGTGAGGATTTAATGTGTTCAAAATCTTTCATCATTTTGCCTAATGAATCATAAAGATCAGTGGGTGATGAAGTGTGTGTGTCATCACTATCACTATCACTAGTGTCCGAGTTTGTTGAGTTAGATTGTACCTCATCTTCTTGGTCGAGGTTGATCTTGTTCTTTGGCCATCAAGCGGATCGGGCTTCTTCTTCGAGTCACTTGAGTAGTCACCTTCATCGCTCTCAATCATTGTCTCTCTTGACTTTTGTTTTGATCTCTCGCAGCCATCATTGCCTTTTTCCTTTCTTGTCTTCTTTCTCTCAAGACCTTCCTTTCTTCTTCATCCTCGTATTTGTTGACTACAGGATATGGCCGATAATGGCATAGTGACCTGGTTGTCTGAGTTCAAGGGCCCAAAGATAGATATTCAACCTTTTGATCGCCTCTTTCCATTCTTGGATTGTCACCATTTGATACTCAACTTTTTGATGATCCGTTCTCTTGGTTGGCCTATCTTCCTTGATTTGGAGGGAGCCGAGTGTCTTTCTGGAAGATTCACCCTTTCTCTCTTGTAGTTCTTATTAAAGAACTTGTTGAATCTTTTAACCATCGGGTTATTTCTTCCGGGTCAATGACTTCTTTGACCTCGGCTCTCTTCACATCTTTAACAATTAGAGCAAAATTGTTTTGGGTACGGATGTCTCTTCCTGGTCTTTTCTTCTTACCTCAAACTCGTAGGCTTTGAGGTCTCGAGAATAACTCATGGTTGGATGTCTTTGATAGGTCCATGGAATGTCTCAGTGCCATGACCTTCATTTCCCATTCACCGGAAGACTTTTTAGGATCTTCATACACATTTCTTCTCGTGTATATTCCTTTCCAAGCATGAGATAACTCATTTGTGATTTCGTGAACCGAGCATCTAGTTGATCCAGGTTTTCTCCCGAGATCATTTTGAAGTTCTCAAATTTCGATACCCACCGATAATTTGTTTTCTTTGATTTGCTCGAGCCTTCACAAATCAATGTCACTTGTCCTGATTTCTTTAGCCGTTTTGCATGATTTGACTTTATTGAACATGGCTTTGTCAAGGTTTTGTAAAGGATGTCCTTGGCTACATTGTCCAGGTTGTATCTTTTTTGTCATCATTTGTCCACTCGGTTCTTGGTTTTTCAACCATGATCGTCCGGGAGCAACATCTTCTTCTCCTTCATTGCAACTCTTCGTGCTGAGTTGTGTTCACCTTTAAGATTTGCAGAGGCCCATCTTCTATCACTATCCACATCTCATCATGTAATCTTTGATAGATGAGCTTGCATACGAATTTTCCAATCATCAAATTCTTCAATAGTGAACATAGGGATGCGTGTCAAATTTGCTTCCATGATAATAACTTTTAGTGATAAAAAGAGTTTCGAGAGTTTAAGTACTAAAGCAGACTTTGAAAAGTTTGGAGATCTAGTTCAAGAACCGGTGCGTGCGGAGGGTTCAATGAACCAACCGCTCCGATACCACTTGTAGGTCCCAAGGGGTGTAAGTGTAAGGTTTAGAAGGGGGGTTGAATAAACCTTACCAAATTTTCGATTTAGTCCTTTTAAATATACGAGTTGATTCTACACACAGTGTGTCCTTGATGGACAATCGATTTAGTCAATCGTAGAGTTAGTCTCTCAATGACTCAACGAAATTTGTTGATGGAATAACTCAGTGTTGACTCTAAATTAACTCATTTGTGGTTTTGTTTTGGGAAGACTTAACACCATTAAGTTTGATTAAGTAAGAGTTTAGTCTTTGGATTTAGTACTTGTATTATCAAATGGATAGCAAATTTATCAACATATATAAGCGAGTTAAAAATGCAGAATTAAAATCTTTGAAATGTAAATGACACAAGTGAAATTTTTATAGAGGTTCGAAGATGGGGTAATTCTTCTACTCCTCTCTTCTCCAACTCCCGGAGGAATCCACTAGGTAATGATCAGTTTACAAAGTGGTAGCAGTCCCGATACAAGTCTTGATCACACAGTGACTTGATCCTTTGGGACTCGATCGAGACGCCTTGATCACTCGGTGGCTTCTCTTACGACTCCGCCTTCTTCACAGGTTTTGCTTGCTACTCTGACTTACTTGCTCAAGCTCTTTGGATTTGATCACGAAGCCCTCCAAAAGCTTAAGACTTGGTTCGACCTTGAACCTTCATACAATCCTTCGTGGAATGTAGACCCCTTTTCTTCAAAAGTTTCCTCTTCAACTGATTGAAGTTATCTTTCCTTCACAGGTGAGTGTTGGATTGATGTGCTTCGTAATGTAGGCTTGAGGATTAATCTTGAATGATTTGAGAGTATTTTGGTTACAATTTGGTTGATTTCTTGAATGTTCGTAGTTCAGGGTCACTGCTCTCAGAGTCATTCCTCAGCCTTTTATAGTGATCTTTCAAAAATTTGCCCGTTGAAGAGATAAGCTTATTTTTGAAAGTCACTTGCAGTCGTTGGCTTGTCTTGTTGCGATCCTTGGAATTGCCATTTCCTCGTATGAATTGTTCTTTCACCTTTTTAGAGTTCGACACGGTGTAGTGCTTCCCATTGGTTCATTCCTTTTGCACGCTTCTCGACCGAGCACTCCGAGAAAGGTGGTATGGAGATATTACTTGTTTAAGTAATTCTCTTGATTTTCGGCAACGGATCTTTTACGATTATCTCGACTTGACCGCATTTCCTTGCTTTCCCCAGGTGACTTAGAGTCGCCTTCCAATCATTGGATGACTCTTCTCGTCACTTCAACTTGAGACTCGGCTTTTCTTGAGTTGACTTGATCGATACTCCACTCACCGCATCTCACCGCTTCTTGATAGAGTTCTCATTTACTCTTCTTTGCCATACTCGATTGTCTCCCAAATGAGTCTTCCTTCCAGTCTTGATTTTGTCTTCTTGCATGTTAGGGCGTAGCGACTTAACTCGCTTGGCCGACTCTAATTGTTACAATGCATTTTACAAGAATGGGGTGCCAACTTTCTATTCTAAGTTTTACATGGCATTCATCAAAATCTAAACAATAAAATTCCTAACAAGAGTATGTAAAAGCGTTGATTGGAATATCTATGTTAGCATCTCTACTCAACATGAGATATCCAACTCCCAAAAGTTCAAAAGATTAAAAGATCTCACAAATATTCACAGACTTCTCAATCATGCAATCTATTTGTGTCAAGTACTCAAGATCTAGTATTGAAACTCATCGGTTAGAATTATGGATCAATACATCAAACAAGTTTAGATCAAAGGCCTTTTGATAAAACAAGAATTAAAGCAAAGTACTTGAATAGAGAAAGAAAACATTAACTTCAATTATCCTTAATCATCACATAAAAGTGTTTATTAATCTACTCCCAAACCCGGGAATCACAAGAGTTTTAGCCAGACATTGAAAATAAACAATTCATAGACAAATTATCCATAATCAAAATCTAACTAATTGAAATACGATACGATGGAATGAGTGACTCAGGGATGATGACGATCTCTCGATCTATCTTCAATCCTCGAAGGTGTGGTTGCGGTCTTGATCGATCTCTCGAAGTATCTGGTGGGAAAATGCTCTTTTCTCTGGTTTCTAGGGTAAAAATCAGCGTAGCCTCGTTCGTGGCCGCCCCCGGGTCTATTTGTACTTCGTTCGGGTCGAAACCTAGTTGGAATTGGATAAACTCTGTTTCTCCCGCAGCACGGCACGGCCGTGCCCTTTTGGCATGCCCAGCCCGTGCTGGGTGCCGAACAATTTGTAATCTTTCTTCAGAGGAGCACGGGCGTGCCAATATGGCACGGTCTTCCCGTGCCCTAGGCCGCACCTTGAGTCATCCTGTTTGGGTTGAGCACGGGCTGTGCTAGAGGAGCACGCCCTGCCCGTGCTCACCTGGAACAATATGCCCATAGACTATTTTCTTCCGTTTCTCGCCTGGTTCGTCCAACTTCTTCTCGACTTGACTCCAAACTTCGTCACTTGTGTCAAGTATTGGCGGTTGCGATGCTCGAATTGTTGCCACTATGCCACAAATATAGATAAATTCCTACAAAACGAGCAAAGCGTAATCCAATTCCACAAAACAAGAATACTACCCAATTTACTCATATAACGCATGCATATCCCCACATTCTAGCCAATATTAAGCCCAAAATACATGCAAAATACCAGTCAATCACACAGCTTATAGCTTCTTTCTCGAGCTTATTTTAGCTTCTTTGAGCTAATGAGCTTATAACATGTTGCTCCCCCTTTGGGATCATCAAAAAGAATGTTAGCACGATAAAAACATCATATTATCATATCAAAGTGCGCAATTTTACCGATTTATCGAGCTATTTGAACATTGAAGCTTATAAACTAAATAAGAGGGAAAAGTCCATCATATGACTTGTAGAAGCTCATGAAAGCTCATTTGATTTGCAAAACATGATCTCTATAAATATATAAGACATTTGAAAACGAGAGAATCATGTAGGTGATGAATTTTTCATTGAAACGTTTTATCGAACACTTGGCGGGCGTCAAAAATAGAAGAAGATATATATAGACCTTGTAAATGTAATCAAGCCAAGTTTTCATCACCAAAATCAATTTTACAAATATCATCCAACAACAATTAATAAGCTCATCACAAACATATACGAATTGCATCAAGAAATGAACATTTAAGCCAAGTTTCAAGGGTTCAACCCAATTGAGATAAGGGAGTAGAATTCTTACCAATTAATCAGTGAGGATGAGCAACAATGATGATAAACGAGCAAGATAATCACCAAGACATATAATTTATGCAACAAAACTCATTTGAAGTGAATTGTGTGTGCAAATGACAAAGGGGACGAAAATAGAGTTGAAAGAGCCAAAATGGCTAAGTATGAGAACAGAGACGATTTTAACCCAAAATAGCACTCAGGGCGACCGGTCGAGGGCATTGCCAACCGGTCAACCTCAGCCCAGACCGCCCAATGGTTCATTCTGTTTTGCAAAATTCGAAGTTTGAACCAAAAATCCAATTTTTCGCCCCGAGTTTTAAAAACGTGCAAAATGCAAACGTAGACCTCATTCAATATACATTAAGTCATAATCAAGCTCGAAATAAGGTAAAAGACTCGGCGGTAAATGGTTGAATACAAATGTCCGCGAGTTATCCTTGAGACGGAATTAAACATATCTCAAATTTTCGTTTGTAGAAACGCAATCCCTTAAAAATGTAGAATCTCAATATGTTTAGTTCGATTATAACGAACCATCTTTTGAAAAATTATTATCACCGGACGTGTTATCCCAAAAAAATGTGAACGATTTAAACTTTGGATAAACAAGTCATAAGAAGAAGTGCCTTTCAATTATTTGAAAATTTCTTTTCACGGCACTTTAATGAGATTCATTGGATAGTTTTGAAATCGAGCCTATATACATAAGGCATAAAAAAATGTCGAGTCTAAGGAGTAATAAACATAGATAAACATACCTCGAACTTGTTTGTCAATCAATATGCCTTCCTCAACCTTTGTCAAACTTTACATTGGTAGTCATAGAGGTTGAGATGGTTCTCCCTTCTTCAATGTCTAACTTCTTCAAAGGTTCTATTGTATACTTTGATTGTGAAATATAACCACCTTCTTGGCATTGTTTAATTTAAGTCCAAGGAATAAATTGAGCTCCCCCATCATGATCATCTTAAATTCACCTTGCATCAATTTAGAAAATATCTTGCACAAAGATTCATTAGTAACACCAAAAATGATATCATCAATATAAATTTGCACAAGTAAGCATTCTTGCCATTTTCAAAAACAAAGACAGTAGTATCAACTTTACCTCTTGTGAAACCATTTTGCAAAAGAAAATACCTAAGTCTATCATACCATACAAGGCCTTTTATAAAAATCATTTGGCCTAGAGAAATTTTCAAACCCCGGTTGTTTTACATAGACTACTTCTTGAATAAAACCATTTAGAAATGTGGATTTAACATCCATTTGGTAAAGCTTGAAATTTTCTTAAAACAAGAATAGGCAAGTAAAATGCGAATTGCTTCTAAATGTGTTACGGGAGCAAATGTATCATCAAAATCAATACCTTCTTCTTGACAATACCTTTGAGCTACTAACCTTGCCTTGATTATCAAGCTTGTTCCGAGATACCAAAAATTTCTGCAAAATCTTAACAAGATATCTTGCACACGAGCATAGTAATATCAAATAATAGAGATACAATAACAAGTAACACATACTATGCTTTCAAACAAATCATCAAGAGTTTCATAAGCTTATAGGAACCTATATAAGATCTCTTTTGAAATTTGAAAATCCAAGAGCATATAGTTGAGACCTTATTTAAAAGAAGTATTTGAACAAGAGTTTTGACAAGAATGAATATGTGCAATCAAATGGATAATTTTGAGAGGAGGATAAAAATCGAATGTTTTAACAAAACAAATATAATCCTTTACAAGTCTCGATTAAAAAGAGCTTTATCAAATAGTATCTTTCAAAAATCAAAAAATCCTCTTAATGGCACTTGTATGAAATATTTTGAAATATCTTGAAAGTAAACACATAGGCATATGGCAAAAAAAAAATATCGAGTCTATGAGATGATTAACAATGGTGAGCGTACCTCGATAGTTTATGTCTCTCTTGTCAAATAATGAGTAGATAACCATTGATGAAGATATATAAATCCTACACAATTCTTAAAACAAATTTTGCCCAAAACGTAGTAATGGAAGTGTAGGCTAAAGCAATAAAATATGTCACAAGTATGCTTATGCTATATAAATCCATAAGAGATAATAAATCACAATAGTCATAGTAAATGCACAAAAGTTTTAAAAACATCATGAAAGGTCTCCTTTTCAAAAGATTTTAAAAACACAAATATGTAGAAGACCTCTTTAAAAATATTTTAAAAATCATTTTTACAATTAAGGCACAAATAAAAACATGCATAATAACAAAATAAAATGCATATTTAAATGGGCAGATACAGTTTACCAATTACGTCATTTCCATGGGTTGTGTCTTTCCCATTGTTGATGATATCTTCCTCTTTGAAAATCATCTTATTGATGATAGCTTATCCAATTGCTCTATTTCCAAGGATTATGTCCTTTCCATTGTTGATAGTGTCTTTCTCTTGGTAATTCATTGTGATGTTGTCTTCTTCTTTGATCAAATGAGACGGTCATTTGATGTCTTCTTGGCGGTATGAATTTTCCTTGATTTTTATTCCGTCGGGTACCTAATATGACATTGTTTTGTGGTACCCTCAAGTGTTTGGGTCCTTTGGGATTAGCTTTGAGACTTTTAGGTCTCCAATAATAATTATAGATATTTCTAGCCCAACAAGTATTTACCGTATGACCCTTTTACCACAATAGAAGCAAGTAATAATTTTAGGAGCATAATGACCAACATGCTTAGAGACTTGATTCTTTTTCATATGATTAACAACATTAGGATTATGATCAAGTCCTAGTTTCAAATTATCACAATTATGGACATCAACAATTTTGGTCATTTTATCGGTACTCAAGTTGAATTTTAATAATTCATTTTTCATGCACTTAATATCTTCAACAAGAGTACTATTTTCCTTTTCAAGGATTCTAACCTTATCAAGTGTGGTGGTGTGAGTACATGATAGTGATTCATATGAGGTAAATAAACTATCCTTATCATTTTTCAAAACATTGAATTCCTTTTTTCCAATTTTTGTATTTAACAAGCAAGCTTTGGGATTCATTTTGAAGCTCATCAAAATCATTTTGCAAATCGCTATAATCATTTTGTAATTCATTATCATAGGAAGTAGAAGGTTTAGAACTTACCTCGTTTTCTTCTTCGAATCCCATAAGACATTGTTCGTTTCCTTCGTCGTTGGAAGTTGAAGGAAGCTCATCACATGTTGTTGGATTTGATGTTGAATCCAATTGAGAAGTATATGCTTTTGAGTTGCTCCTTTCATTTGCATATACTTCTTCTAATTTTCTCCATACTTCATGTGCCAATTTAATTCCTACAATATGATCATATTCCAAAATGGTAAGTGAACAATAAATAATATTAAGAGCTTTATCATTTAAGGAGATGATTTTCTTCTCTTCATTATTGAGCTCCTTGAGGACTTTGGAGGTTTGAGGTGTGTCTTTCATCGGAATGGATTCTCCATTAATGACCGTGTTGCAAATATCGAACCCGCAACTTTGTAAATAGCATTCCATTCTTTCTTTCCAAAAGGTATAATTTTTGGAATCAATTAGAGGTGACTTGTTGGTGGAGGCGCCGGTACGGTAGACTTCATTCGTAGCCGATGATCGTTCCTCTTTACTCGCGATGTGGAATGAGCTTGCCAAAGAGTTTAGCTCTGATACCACTTGTAAGTCCAAGCGGCTACGATAATCTAGAGGAGGGGTGAATAGATTATCTCCATTTTCTCGATTATGCCCTCTTTTTCGAATCAAACAAGCCAAGACAAGAATAAAAGTGCGGGAAGTAAACAACACGCGTCGATTTATAGAGGTTCAACCCACCTAGGGCTTAATCTTCTACCACCCCAGTATCTCCGGGATGGATTTCAAAAAGAAAAAAAGACTTTATTAATTACCAAAATTAATACAACAACACCTTACAACATCACCTTGAAGAGTACCACACTCTTCTTCAACACCACTTTGGAGATTACCACAATCTCCCTTGAAGATTACCACAATCTTCCTTCAACGGCACCTTGTGAAGATCACCACAATCTTCCGACTTGAAGAATACGAGATTCTTCAACACCTCAAAGAGCACCACACTCTTCAATAAGAAGATCACCACAATCTTCTTGCACCTATCACCTAGATCATCCAAGTGTGTTCTTACCACAAGAACACTCACAAGGATATCTTGTGTTGAATGATAACCCATATTCAAGATTACAACTCGATAATGAATAATACAAATTGAGTGCAAGTGTAATCAAGAAATAAGCGTAGACCTCAAGATGTGAAAGTGATAAGTTAGGCAAATTACAACAAGAATAATAACAATGAAGAACAAATATGTTTGCTTGAATGTATCTTGTTGGTGTTGTAGTATTCTCTCTTGTTGTGTTGCTTCAAATCTTCCTCTATTTATAAAAGATGATTGATCATTGATAGGCTCCTCTTGGTGACTGATTTCTACAAAAAAAAAAATGCAATTAAAATCAAGATTATAGCTGTTAGAAATCAACTCTATAATTTAGGGAAAAGTTGTCTGCTGCACAACGGTTAGAATTTTGATGTCTGACAATAGGGCGACCGGTCGCGTAGAAATAGACGTTTGAAAATAAAACCACATTTTTACACAGGGCGATCGGTCGATGGGGGGTCCGACCGGTCGACCCTGTGTCCAGCCGATCGAGCTCATCAAACGTAGAGGTTAGGGAGTTCTGTCTTAAGAAAATGCTCCCAGATACCGATCAATGCTGAGCGACCGGTCGACCTGCTCCATTTTAATTCCATTGCGTTCTCTGTTTCAAAACATATCTCATGTATGGGTTGCCCTATAGGGCGACCGGTCCAACGCGAAACGGAAGTGTTCTCCAATTTTTATCGAAAATAAAATTCAAGAAATACTCCAAAAAATTAGTAAAAACATTTTATAACAATCGAGAGTATTTGGACAACATTTGAAATATTGTTTTGATGTAAAAACCCATTAACACAAAATCATCAAAAGTGTTGTCCAATTTTTGTCGAAAATAATCTTTAAGAAATACTCCGAAAAATTAGTAAAAAAAGATTTTAAATCACTTAGGAGTATTTGGGCAACATTTAACAACATTGTTTTGGTGTAAAAACAAAATCATCAAAATTATGATAAAAATATTTATCTAACAGAATCTGGGCGGGTATGGGAAGCGGGTCGGGTAATTAAGATTCGTCTTACGAATTTAAACCCGTAAAATAGTATTATACATGTTTTTGCCAAACATTTATTGCATCAAGCTTCCAAGTTTATAATTAATAGTGAAAATATCATTAAGCCCGATCGCCGGACCTCCAACAGGTCGATAACTCTATGTACTTTATTTTCTTTGTTAGTTTTATTCTCCCTATTGATAGCTATCAACCCACAAGACCCATATTTTTGTTGACACGTCGAAAAACACAAATACGCACGTCAACACTCTTTAATCAATTTATATGGTGTAAAACCTTGAAATTATTTTTAGTGAAGTAATGTAAATATAAAAAAAATCTTCATTCATTCAATTATCAAAGTAAACTAATTTTAAAATCATGCCGATCCACCCTAAGTTACCTTTGATTTTAATTTTCAAATTACATTCAATTTCAAATTACAATAAAAAAAAAATCATAATTGATTACCTTAACCAATATCTCATATCAATTGTTGTCAGTACTCCACTACCCCTTTATTTGATTTTATAGATGTTATATTGAAAAAATACACCTCGTGTAACATCTACCATTTATACGTTATATATAGACGTATGTTATATACGTATAAATGGTAACACCAAGTGTATTGCTTCATATGTAATTGTTCTTAACAACCTAATACAGGCTACCGTCTTTCTGGATGGACACAGGGGTATTTAAGACTTTACATGTCCACCCAACGACCTATCACGTGACTTGCGTCTCGGTCTTATCTACTTTTCACGTGCTCATAGATCCGCCGTCCATGTCATAATCATATCCATCAGATCTGATCCAACGGTCCATCTCTCGTCTCAATCCAAAAGATCTGCTCGACGTTTAGCCCCCATTTCTTCATAAGTAGCAGCACCCTTCAAGTGAAGTGATCAGACGGGCAACGGACAGTATTAGTGAGTGAACAACAGTAATTCTTCGTGAGCCTTAATTGATAACCTGTGCTAACTCTCTTAAACTGCGCGCCCTATGGGATTGCTTGACCAGCTCTGGGACGATACTCTCGCGGGCCCCCGGCCCGACAGTGGCCTCGGGAAACTGAGGAAATACAACTCTTTTAGCTTCCGATCGAGCTCCGTCAAGGGTACGCTGATGTTGCTATACTGCGCGTCTGCGCCGGAAGTGTGAACAAATGGAATATAATCTTGTTTAAACAAACTGTTATGATGATTTGATCAGTTGTTTATAAACTTTTGGCTGTTTTTGGAGTAATTTTTACGTCATTTAATTATCGTCCGATTGGGATTAGCGGAAACTAGGCAAATCCTGTGGTGTTTTGGTTCTTTTTTTTTTCTTTTTCAAATCATAATCCAACTTTTATGCGTTGTCGATCAACTAAAGTGGTGAAGTCAAGGTCGATGTGACTTTTTTCAGAATCTATGTGAATATTAGGTTCTGATTCCAAATACAGCAAAACCTGATTCTGGTTTAAAAACCACTTTTCTTCCATTTTGAGCAGAAACGGAAGTTGCGAACACCGGAAGATCGTTGGGAGAAGAAGCTGCGGAGGATTCAACGAGAGTGACGAGAAGCATAATGATCTTAAAACCGCCGCAGGCAAATCTGAAAGACTCGCCGCCGGTTTCCCCGGCCGGCAGCACACCTCCGGTATCTCCTTTCGCCGGTAAGCTTTTGGATTGAAATCTCATTAATTCTTACGCCTTTCAACGGCGTGAACACGGTGTCTAGAATAATCCTTTCGTATCCTAAATTCCTAATGAGGGTAATTAAGTCAATTAATTTGTTACCTATAGAGGGTACTGCGCGAGGGGTATTTTGGTCATACGGAAGACGCCAAATTTGATTCTACGTATAATGATTAATGCGAGGCAATAATGAGCCGTGTGTGTTTGTGGTGACATTGAGTTAGGTACAATTATTTTAACTTTGGTGGTTTTGGTGGGGTCTTAGAGAGTAACATTTTTGGAATTTTGTGTGTATTGCTTAGACCATCTCCAACCCATTACACCAAATTTGGTGTAAAAACTACACCAAATTTGGTGTTTTGGTGTAATTTTGACAAAACCATCTCCAACCCATTACACCAAATCTTACACCAAATGAATATTTTACTCTTTCTTCTTCATTTTATAGTAACAAAATGTACTTATTTATATAATTATTTTATTTACTTATATTTTATTATTATTAATGTAATTAACTATAAACTTTCATTTAATTAATATTATATTAATTAGTTATATTACTAAAATAAATATTAAAATTAATATTAGTATTTCTTTTAGTTTACATTATAATTATTTGTTATTTATTAAAATTTATAGAAATATTAATTAATTATTAAAATCATATTATATAAATTAATTATATATAAAATAAGGATACAATTGGAATTTAATTTTGAGGTAGAAGGGAATTGGAGGGCAAATGTGGGATATTTGCATTACACCAAATTTGGTGTAAATGAATAGTGTTACACCAAATTTGGTGTAACACTATTCACTACACCAAATTTGGTGTGAGGTTTAGAGTTGGGTTGGAGAAGGATTTTTGCATATTTGGTGTAATAAGGTGGGGTTTGAAGTTGGGTTGGAGAGGCCCTTAGTAAAACATTCATTAATGCATTGCTTTGGTAAGTTGAAGATATTACACAGTTAAAAATCATATATATGTTTTAATTTTTAATATTTTATTTCATTTCTAATTGGTAAGTTCCAAGTTAGTAAATATACGTTATATGCTCGCGAGAAATGCTAGTATTATTTGCTACTGATGCTAAGACTGTTTGTTCAATTCCCCTAATCACGTTTGTTACCCAACTTTCTTATCCCAATCACCATCAAGTATGTTTCCCTAGTTCTTTCTTCAATCACCATCTAAATGTATATTACGCATTGTAATGCATATCTCTACTAATACACATTTCTTAATACATCACATCAAACATATCTCCCCCATAAATTTCACCCAATCAACCTCAATCACTAAACAAATATACTCAAAAGGTTTGAGTAAAGGTGGAATAGATTTCATTATTAGTTTCTGGATCCAGCTAACACATTGAATTTCTGAGACAAAGTTCGACATACATGAAGATTTTGTGTGTGTATATGATCAGGGAATTTACAAATTACAAGTTTGACTAGTTATTTGTCTGACCCCAATGGTAGTATGGGGTGGGTAAGTGGGTTATTTCCACAAATACCATATAAACATCCTGACACCATTGTGGGGATATCAATATTGAGTAGAGATGGCAAAATGTCCCGAATATGACCGGGGAACCCGTTTGCACCCTAAACCTGATGGGAAATCCCCGCCTTGATAAAAGCATATTTCATATTGTATATATATTATATATGAAAATATTATTTTCTAAAAAATTATCATCTAGTATTCATTTTTTTAATATTTTTGATAACTTCTAAAAGTGTTAATAAATATAACACATATGTTTTTGTTACAATATATAAATTAAGAACTAAAAATATTATTTAAATTATAAAAAAGCAAAGGAGGATACCCACCTCGACCATGCCTCATCCCCAATTCACCCCTTCCAGATCATGCCCCGATCCTTAGCGGGACGGATATGGCAATGCCAAAACCCTCCTCAACCCACCTCATTGCTACTCCTAATATTGAGGAAAGAGAAAAATCTGGTTGTAAAATTGTTATTAGATATTTGATGACCTAAAAAATAGTTGTAAGGAAGTTATTAGAACAGCACAACGGAAGCTGGCGTGGCACGTGCAAATACGTGTCAGTTGAAGAGACTAGCGATTGGGTACAGTTAAGCCCTAGCCACAGACAATAGGGCTTAATTGCATGTTTTTTTACTGTTTTTTCCTTTTATTTATTGTTTTTAAATGGACAATAGGGTCCGCAAAAAAGTTGTTGGAATGATATTTGATTAGGGAGAGATATATTTAAAGAAGTAATATTTGTGGGTTTGATGTGACATGTAGGTCCTACAAATACAACCTACAACCATTGGGATTATTGTGGTGGTATTTGTGGGGTCCACATGTCATATCAGACAAATACTATTTCAAATATTTTTTTCCCCAATCAAATATATGTCCAACCACTTTTTTGTGGGCCTTATTGTACATTCAAAAACAATAAATAAAAGAAAATTACATAAAATAATAAAATAAAACATGCACAGTGCAACCCCCTATATTAGCGATTGGGGCCCAACTGTTTTCATTTGGCCCGTGTTGCTGACGCAGCTTTCGTGCAATTTTTTCTGTCATCAAGTATCTTGTTACCTTTCAAAAAAAAAAAAAATGGGTATCTTGTTACAATTTTAGTGGTTTTATACCATGCCACCTATGTGTGTTGATCCAAGGGTCATGCACCCAAGACCCAAGTGGGTAACTACTCACTTGGGTGACATGGCTCTTGGATCAATACACACACGTACCCACTTGGGTGGCATGGAACACAACGGTTTTAGGATGTTGATGCCATAGATATGGCTCAACAATTATCACCTAAAAATTGAGTTTCACACACAAAGACATGTATGGAAGTGATTGCACAGAGAGACGGGGAAAATTAACAGCGCGATTGTATATGCTTTCATATTGAAAATATTCATTTTGCTAGAGAATAGTGGTGAAAAAAATTTTGGAAGAAGAAGATGAATTTTGAGAGTGTGATTGGATGAGAGATGAAAAAATAATGGTGAAAGTTGATTTGATTTAATAATAGTAAAATAATGATTGGATATGATTGATAGTTAGAAATGTGTGAGTGAATGAACAGTGAAATTTGTGAAAGAATGTGTAATAATGATTAGTTTTTTTTTTTTGAAAAAAATGTGTAGATGTGATTGAGAAGTAAAAAATTTTATAAAAAGTGAAAGTGAGAAAATAGTATAATTTTCATAAACAATCGCATGTTTGGTCAAAAATTCTCCAACGGAACGAAAATAGAATCTCCCTCATATCCAATCGCGCCATATGATGAAGCTTTTATTTTTGGGATTAAATTCAACTCGCATATAGGAATTTTGAGGATGATTCATTGAGCTTTCTTTGTTCTTATTTAAAATCCGTTCCATATATAATCACAACAGTCAACAGTGTCACAATCGACTACTCAAATGCTTCAAAATAATTTTTTTTATGTAGGTGTATTTGTATATTTTTTTGCTTTCCAAAATTGATCGCAATTTTTTTTTTTTACAATAATTTAACATTTTTTGCAGTCTTCACTCTGTGGTGTCCGTTGAATTATAGCAATGAATTGTTGCATTTTTGGAGTAGGGTATTTTTTTCCTATAAAAAACTAGTAGGACTCTAAACATTATATTTTTAAACCATTGAGATTCATTTTCTATTACATTTGATATTTCATCTTATACTTCTATGAACTGTGTAAATGCGAAACACTAAATGGAATCGAGGATCTCAATTGGGTACTGAATATTTTGTTGGTGGATGATCAGGTTCGGGGGGAAAAGAAGCGTTTCGGTTTCGGCGAAAGTCGGGTTCATTTGCTTTTGAGAAGGCTAGCGGAGTTGGACCCAGGAGCCCTCCTCCTCCTCACGATATGTGAGATTTGAAGACAAGCTTCGTTTTTTTCCTGGATGGAATGTTGTCTGTAGGAATTTTGCTTTCAAGTCTCTTTTGAGTTCTCATGTCTCTGGTCGAGGATGCTTGGAGGAGTTTCTTGATAGTGTAGTTAGTTTTGTATATATGTTATCCATGTGGCTGCTTTTTTGAGTGTTTTAAAAAGAGTGTGGAAGCTGGTTGTATGAGTTGAAAAACTCCAATCTGTATGCTCCTGCTCCTCTTTGTATATAAGAAAATAATTGTAAACCAAAGACCATATACATACATACATACATACATATATTTAACTTTCAAAAACCACCTTTGACTTTAACCTAACTAGTGGTTTACCCGTGCGATGCACGGTGAGTGTAATATTGGACAATATGAAGTTTATTGTGTTTTACGATATTGGGTTTGTTGAGTTCGACCGTATAGATTGGATGTTTATAAAATTTGTTACACATTAATAAAAAAATAGAAAATGTACAAACATCGACTCGAACAAATTAATAACTACAAATTTTGAAAAATTTCTTTGTACACCACGTTTTGCGTCTGTTTATTTTTGGATTCATCTTCGCCACAGATTAATATTTTCAGTCCCTTTCGATTGGTGACTCGAGAAACAACAACATATAATTGACCGTGACTGAATACTGGATTCTTCAAGTACAGACCAACATTTCAGGGAGATTGGCCTTGGCTCTTGTTTATGGTCATTGCATAAGACACGGTCAGAGGAAACTGTCTACGTTGAAACTTGAATGGAATTCTGAAGTCCGACGGTGTTAGTGTCATTCGCGGTATCAACACCTTATGATCTTCATGCGTTCCAGTAAGAATTTTAGCTTCAAGTACGTGTCGAGAGAGCTTCAGTAATCACCAATCTAGTCCGCGATTACACAATCCGGTCGAGTGGTCCATGTTCTCGAGAGCATAAGCTGAGTCCCAACCTTCAAATGCAGCTCATGATTGGGAACGCCGGAACATTTTATACCATTCAAAAATTCGGGCGTATGCAGATCATGTTGGGAAAATTATAGGTGTATACCGAATGACCAAAGAAAAATCGAGCAGAGTAACAGAAAGTCGAGGCAAGAGTTGGACTCTTTGTCTTTAAGACGAAATTGCCCCGATCACGGTGTTAACGGAAACTGGCAATCGCCTCCCAAGATACAACGACTTACGTCTTGCGATAGCAACAGTACAATTCACAAGACACTTCGAACTTTTAGTGTTTTGAACTCTAAAGACTTTTTTATGCTAAATGTTATGAAGATTTCGAAATTCTGATTATCTGAAATGATTCTGAGGGCCGGTTTATATAGAGCTCCTGGTGCCTCTTCAAACTGGGTGCAACCCCATGTCCGGATCAGCCTTGACCATCAGATCGCGCCCTGTGATTAATAGGCTGCGTCGATGGTCTTGATGATCATCTGTCGAAGGAACTGATGTTTGGCATACACCTTCCGCACTGCATGACAGACGCGTCGATCGCGGTGCCCCGTCGGCGAACACACGCATCAATCGGCGCCACATGTCGCCGCTCGGACGGTCTACGCCAAGTCGCGCCGCCACTGAGAGTACGCCCGCCACGTCACCGAGCCACCGGACTGAACCCTGGTTCGATTTTCCAAAACTTTAAGGCCCCTCAAAGCTCCTCGCGATGATTCGTACGTGCGAAGTGCAAAGTGCGCCTCTAAAGCGCCCTGTGCGACTATGTGCGACGTGCGCGGGCCCAGGCCCGGCTCGGCTCGGCTCGGACGGTGCTCCGCGCGACTGTCTCGGTTTGAGATTTTTGAGCTAGCGAAAGGCTAGTCAAAATTGACTTGGTCATTTAGGGTGCACCATAAGGAGTTTCACTTGATTCTCCTTATTAGTGGTGAAGCTCTTTATTAACTAGTCAAACATTTACTATGTTTCCTATGTGGGATATGGCTTTCCATATTCCCACCCTTTTATATTCCATATATAAAAGCATTTTAAGTGGCCAACTTTATGCATTTATTTCTCATTCACCCGATATTGGTTTTGAGAAATTCAAAATGCTAAACTCATCTACCGTGGCGTAGATGACGTTTATCTCATTTATTTCATACTTTGAATAAATGACCCCACTTAAATAATTGGTCAAAATCGGGTCAAAACCCAATTTAATAAAACCAATTCCAATAATCCCCCACATGAATGAAAATAAATGCATATGAGTATGCAGACACTAAGAGAGTTCAAACGGAAAGCTATTGCATCGGGAGAGGTAGCTTGTGGCTTTGAACCTTCCTTAGTGGAATGCTATATCAGTTTACTAGTTTTTGCACAGTGACATGATGTCTTGAACTGTTCAGTTGTTTATGTAAACCAAAACAACAACATCCACACAATATCTTTCCTAACACCATTTGGTTCTCACGGTTGTGTCCATTTTGGCCTTGGACAACATCTTGGATTCATAAGTGTTTCGTTGAAGCGGCCCGTCTTCACACTTATATAGGTGATCTCCTATTAAGAGTATCCTGTCATATTCCACTTCTTTAAAGTATAGGAATCATTAAAAGTTTATAACTTAACCTCACCACATTTAGCAGGTTTCTCCACTTGGACAGGAATGAGCTGTAATATGCTCCAAGTGTTTTATCTGAATATTCATAACTTAGTTGTCCCATTGAACCAAGGTCTTGGGATCTCCAATTCACAAGGTTGGGTTACCGCTATGAACATTCTTATTTTGTGGATTTTAAGCCCATTCCTTTCGATAAGCAGTATACTTGATCTCTATTCAAACCTTTAGTTAACGGATCCGCTAGGTTTTCTTTCGATTTCACATAATCGATTGTAATAACCCCATTTGAGATCAACTGCCTAATGGTGTTATGTCTTCGGCGTATATGTCGAGACTTACCGTTGTACATACTATTTTGAGCCCTTCCTATAACCGACTGACTATCACAATGTATCATGATTGCGACCCCCGGCTTAGGCCGAGCAAGGAATATCTTCTAAAAAGTTGCGAAGCCATTCCGCTTCTTCACGACTTTATCCAACGCTATAAACTCGATTCCATCGTGGATCGAGTTATACATGTTTGTTTAGAGGATTTCCATGATACCGCTCCACCACCAATGGTAAAAACATAACCACTAGTGGACTTGGAGTCTTTTGAGTCGGATATCGATTAGCATCACTTTGTATCCTTCTAATACGGTTTGGATATCTCGAGTAATGTAATCCATAATTCAAGGTGAGTCTTAGATACCTAAGAACCCTTATCAATGCCTTCCAATGGTCATTTCCAGGATTACTCGTAAATCTACTCAGTTTATTAACTGCGTAGGCAATATCCGGACGTGTGCAGTTTGTTACATACATTAGACTGCCAATAATCCGAGAATATTCTAGTTGAGATACAGGCTCGCCTTGATTTTTAGCTAAGTGTAAGCTTAAATCAACAGGCGTTTTAGCTGGAGAATTTGTCATAAGCATTGAACTTTCAAATCTTGTCTCAATATAATGAGACTGTGATAAAACAAGTCCATCAGATGTTTTAGAAATCTTAATTCCCAAAATAACATCTGCTATACCCATATCTTTCATATCAAAATGTTTGATTAACATTTTCTTAGTATTCGTGATTATATCATGATTACTACCCATAATTAACATGTCGTCAACATAAAGACAGACAATTACATAAGCATTAGGTGTGTCTTTAATGTAAACACATTTATCACACTCGTTAATTTTGAAACCATTTGACAACATAGTTCTGTCAAATTTTTCGTGCCATTGTTTCGGAGCTTGCTTAAGGCCATACAATGACTTGAGTTTGCACACCTTCTTCTCCTGTCCAGGAGCAACAAACCCTTCGGGTTGTTCCATGTAGATTTCCTCTTCTAATTCACCATTTAGAAAAGCCGTTTTCACATCCATTTGGTGTATCTCAAGGTTATGCAATGTTGCAATAGCAATGAGAACTCTAATAGAAGTGATTCTTGTCACAGGTGAATACGTATCAAAGAAATCAATGCCTTCTCTTTGTTTAAATCCCTTAGCTACTAATCTGGCCTTGTACTTATCAATAGATCCATCAGCTTTATATTTCCTTTTAAGGATCCACTTGCATCCTAAAGGCTTATTTCATGGTGGGAGATCTACCAACTCCCAAGTATGATTTTGCATAATGGAATCTATCTCACTGTTAATAGCTTCTTTCCGGAATGGAGCTTCTGGACTGGACAATGCTTCACCAATTGTCCTTGGTTCATTTTCTAACACATAGGTTAGAAAATCTGGACCAAAAGACTTAGTAGTTTTGGCCCTTTTACTGCGTCTTGGTTCTTCATCACTTTGATGATCACCATCAGCAGTATCACGTGTTCTTTTGCTAGAACTAGCTCCTTTCCTTTTTCGACAAGGAAACACGTCTTCGAATAATACAGCATTCCTTGACTCAATAATTGTACCTTCTTATACATCTGGAATCGCTGATTTGTGCACTAAAAACCGATATGCACTACTGTTATTTGCATATCCAATGAAAATGCAATCGATTGTTTTAGGCCCTATCTTGACTTGTTTTGGCTTAGGTATTTCTACTTTAGCCAAACACCCCCACACTTTTAGGTATTTGTAGGAAGGTTTTCGACCTTTCCATAACGCATGCGGAGTTTTATCTTTATTTTTGTGTGGTATTTTGTTAAGAATGTGGTTAGCCGAGAGAATTGCTTCCCCCCACAAATTCTGAGGTAAACCAGAATTTATCAACAAAGCATTCATCATCTCTTTTAGAGTTTGGTTTTTGCGTTCAGCAATCCCGTTTGATTGTGGTGAATAAGGAGTTGTCGTTTGATGAATAATACCAGAATCTGAGCAAAATTCATCAAAAGGAACTCCATATTCTCCACCTCTATCACTTCGAATTATCTTAATTCGTTTGCTAAGTTGATTTTCAACCTAATTCTTATAGCTTTTAAAAGCTTCTAAGGCCTCATCTTTACTTCTTAAAAGATATACATAACAGTATATTGTGCAATCATCGATAAAAAGTAATAAAATACTTTTTCCCACCTCTAGTTTGCACAAACTTTAAATCACATATATCACTGTGAATTAATTCTAGAGGTTCTGTTTCTCTTTCCACCGAGTGGAATGGTGTTTTGGCCATTTTTGCCTCAACACAGATTTCACACTTGTGATGTGAATCTATTTTAAAGTTAGGTAGTAATTCCAAGTTTACTAACCTTTTCAAAGTGTTAAAATTAACATGTCCTAATCTAACATGCCATAAATTTGAACACTCAAGCAAATAAGAAGAAACATTAATTTTATTGCTTTCAAATTTTCGGAGTACATTCATTATATTCATCTTGAACAGTCCATTATCTAAGTACCCCTTCCCTACGAACTGTCCATTTTTCATAAGTACAAACTTTTGAGCCTCAAATACTAATCTAAACCCTGCCTTAACCAACAATGATCCTGACACTAAATTCTTCCGAATGTCTGGAACATGAAGGGCATCAATGATGGTCAGCTCCTTGCCCGAGGTCATCTTTAGCACCACCTTGCCGAGACCGACAATTTCGGACGTTGCATGATTCCCATGTATAGCTTCCTTCCATTGATAGGAGTATACATTGAGAACATGTCTTTGTCGAGCATATGTGGCGTGTCGTGTAAAGACTTTGTGTCCACCCACCATTCTCTCGGGTTTTCCACCATGTAGCACTTGTTGCCTTCATACACAACAGCCGAGAGATCAAGCTCGGACATATCAATTGGTCTCGATTTGTCCTCGGTCACATGCACTGGTTCCGATTGGCCTTTTTAGGAAGACAATAATCTTTAGCCTTGTGATTCGGCTTTCCACGTGAAGCAGTTCCTTTGAACTTTTTAGCCTTCCCGCTTCGATTATTCCCGGTGCTTTCTCTTCTTACTAGCATTGGGCTCCACCAAGTTTGCCTTTGCCTCCATAGGAAGCTTGCGGACTTAATTTCGGACTTGCGATTGTCTTCTTCAATACGCAATCGACAATTAAGTCTTCAAGCCCCATCTCCTTCCGCTTATGCTTCGGGTAATTTTTAAAATCCTTCTACAGAGGCGGTAGCTTCTCGATTATAGCAGCTACTTGAAAGGATTCACTCACCACCATACCTTCTGCAATTATATCATGCAGGATTAACTGGATCTCTTGAACCTGGCTAATCACCGTCTTGGTGTCAACCATCTTGAACTCAAGGAATTTGCCGACAACAAATTTCTTTGTGCCAGCATCTTCCGTTTTATACTTCTTCTCTAAAGAGCTCCACAACTCTTTAGCAGTCTTTACCGAACAATACACATTGTACAATGTGTTGTCCAGTCCGTTAAGAATGTAGTTCTGGCACAGGAAGTCGCTTTGACTCCAAGCATCGAACGCCATCCTCTTTTCTTTATCAGTCTCCTCTTCCCCCACAGTTGGAGCATCCTCCGTAAGGAAACGAGCAAGGTTCAGAGTCGTAAGATAGAACAACATTTTCTGTTGCCATCTTTTGAAGTCTGAACCTCCAACTTCTCGGGTTTCTCTCCGGTCTTTGGTCTTTAGTCTTAGTCCAGGCTGAATCGAAGACGCGTCGAAGCCATTTGATATACACAAAAATTTCGTCTTAAACTGTTGGAAAAATTACAGGTGTATATCGAATGACCAAAGAAAAATCGAGCAGAGTAACAGAAAGTCGAGGCAAGAGTTGGACTCTTTGTCTTTAAGACGAAATTGCCCCGCTCACGGTGTTAACTTAAAGCGCAATCGCCTCCCAAGATCAACGACTTACGTCTTGCGATAGCAACACTACAAATCACAAGACACTTCGAACTTTTAGTGTTTTGAACTCTCAAGACTTTTTTATGCTGAATGCTATGAAGATTTCGAAATTCTGATTATCTGAAATGATTTTGGGGGCTGGTTTATATAGAGCTCCTGGTGCCTCTTCGATGGGTGCAACCCCTGGTTCGGATCGCCACGACCATCGATCGCGCTACTGTGATTAATTGCGATCCGATGGTCTGATCGATTATCTGTCGAAGGAAACAACGCGTTTGGCATACACCCTGCGCGACCCGGGATGACGCGTCGATCCACGGTGCCAACAAGCAACGACGATCTAATCGGTGCCACGTGTTGCCACTCGGACGATTCTCGCTTAAGTCATCGCACTGACGACACCCGCCATGTCACCGAGCCACTGGACTGAACCTTTGTTCGATTTTCCAAAACTTTAAGGCTCCTCAAAGCTCCTCGCTACGATGCGTACGTGCGAAGTGCAAAGTGCACCTCTAAAGCGCCCAATGCAACTATATGTGACGTGCGCGGGCCCGGCTCTGGCTTTGACGGTGCTCCGCACCGTCCTCGGTGCCTTTTGAGCTAGCCAAAGGCTAGTCAAAATTGACTTGGTCCACTAGGGTGCACCATAAGGAGTTTCACTTGATTACTCCTTATTAGTGGTGAAGCTCTTTATTAACTAGTTAAACATTTACTATGTTTCCTATGTGGGATATGGCTTTCCATATTCCCACCCTTTTATATTCCATATATAAAAGCATTTTAAGTGGCTAACTTTATACATTTATTTCTCATTCACCCGATATTGGTTTTGAGAAATTCAAAATGCTAAACTCATCTACCCGCGGCGTAGATGACGTTTATCTTATTTATTTCATACTTTGAATAAATGACCCCACTTAAATAATTGGTCAAAATCGGGTCAAAACCCAATTTAATAAAACCAATTCTAACAGATCATGCAAGAAATCAATATTAGCGTCAGATTTACTCGTGCTATCTGAGCTCAAATAAGCCTGCCCCTCCGATGAATTTAAAGACATCATATATTGATTGATCGAATTAACAACATCAAGAGTCGGTGCGAGTATCGCCCTATCTTTCAAATAAGTTGGATCATCAATGACGTCTTTAAACATTGGATACGGATTCTCTATAATTGTTGCAATCGGATCACCAGATGATTCCAAAAGAATATCTTCAGGTATATCAATAGTGGCACAACCATCATTAGATCCTCCGATTGTTCCATCTCCGATGCTTGCTATCCACTCTGAGAATTGGACCAAATCTGCATAATCATCTGTCTGACCGAGGCTTTGAAGACGCATATTTTTAGTCTATCTGAGTACTGTACAATCTTTCCACAAGTACGATGCATTTATCGTGGCATTGACTACATCCTGTCGACTTCCCTTCGGTATAACAGGCAGTGTTTGTCTGAAGTCACCCCCGAACACAACAGTTTTCCCTCCAAAAGTGTAATAACAGAAATATATATATATATATATATATATAAATAGATTAATTTGTAGTGGAGCACTAATTAGACAATAACCTAACACATAACAAAAAGGAGTGGATGAAAATTTTAGCCAACCACCCATTAATCCAAGTGCCCTAATCATGTATAAAAAAAATACATTTCCATTAGATCTTGTTTGCCTATAAATAGGAGGTATGTTGTTAGCATTTTTATCAAAGAAAAATTCCTAAGAGCTACATAGTTAAATACTGCAAATTTGAGAGAATTTTACAAAATTGTGAGTAAAGTTTGAGTGTGTTTTCTAAAATTGTATTTTGATGAGATTATATTTTAGTGAGCATATATAGAAAACGAAGGGGTCGAAGATTAAGAGTTTTATTGTTCACTTTTCTACATCGAATATCTGCGAATATTAAGGTAGAGATTTCTATATTATTTGTTTTTATTTAATGTTTCATAATTGTATTTTATTAATTGCGATATATGCCAAGAGAAAGTAAATTCATATAAGCTACGGGCCAGGAAAAGGGTCCGGGATCAAACGTATCTTCGGGGTGAACCCGCAATGCTATATGCGAATCGGCGATCAAAGGAAAAAGGGAAATTAATGAATTTATTCTTTGTAATTATGTGAATGCTTTTCATGTTATATTAAATATTGACAGATATATCCCTACTGAGCAAGATGAAGCTCACCCCTATTATTATTATGACTTTCAGGTTGAGGAATCCGGCTAAAGATATGATGATGTGGATGGTGGAATAAATAATGCTATATTTAAATTTTAAATAATTACGATCGGACTAAATTTTTGGATTTATGTCTTTAAATGTTTTTTCCGATTTATGCTTGGAATAATTGTTGGATATTTAATTTGGAAGATGTAATATTATTATTATTATATTTATTTTTATTATTATTACTATTATTATTATTATTACCATCATTATATTGTTTTTTAAGAGTTAAAATTCTAAATCAACCTTTTTATAATTATTGGGATCACTTTAATTTATAAAATTTAGGTTTTCTTAATAATATTTTTTTTGAGTACTTTAATTTCATAAAATCGGGTCATTACAAGTGGTATCAGAGCAGGCCTACGTTTCTGAAGACTTGTAAAAAAAAATTGAAAAAATTAAAATGTATAGTTTTACCTATAAGAAAAATATATAATAAAAGTCAAACTTTGTATAAGATAAAATAGTATAATAACATCCACCTCCATCATATCTTGTCGGTCTCCTCAAGGTATGAGAATTTTTAATGCAAGTTACATTATACAATTGCACCAAAGTATGCTCATTTATGTCATGATGTATTCCATGTTATTTTATTCTCGCTTAAACATAATACCAATTTATATGTTAAATGAATAAAAATCTTGTATTTCTTTTATAAAAAAATATATGTAAAAATAGACTTATGGTTGAAAATGCACATATATATAGATGGCGAGGAACTCTTTTTCGTCACACTTCGCAAGAAAGAATAATAATAATAATAATCGGGTCCGAACCATCCCATTAACCGACTCAATCATTATTTCAACTATCAAATTGAGGAGGAGATAGTATTGGAGAATATATAGTTAAAATGCACCGCTTGTGGTACAATGTGAGGAATGTCATTGGCGCCCAAACGAACGCGCCGCTCCCGTAGAGTGATCGATAGCTTACCCTTGTTTTGGAACGTCAAGGCCGAAAAGCTTTATGCCTCATTATTGGAGTATGACGGGCATGAAGATCGACCCAAAATCAACTACGGGACATTTTTGCCAGGTTATATTGTAAATGGATTGAGTTTTTGAACAATGAGGCTATGGCGGAAGATGAACAGGAAGGAAACCTGGAAGAAGACCCGGAAGAAGATCGAGGAAGAAGAAGAAGGAAGATGAAGACATGGATCAAGAGAAATGGATGGGTCTATGTATTTCAATAATTGATAAATAAATCATTATCATATATAAAACTTAGTTGTCATTTAATTGATATTAATTTAATCGACCATTATGTTATGATATTTAGATTTTAAGTTGGATATTTCATGCAAAATCCATTAATAACTTGGGATAATAATAATAATAAATACATTATGTATGACCTTAGGAATATGGCTCCCGTCGTGGAAATCAAGTCAACGGTGAGAAATCCACTAACACAGAAATCAAACCACTCGCATCTTCTTTGGAGATATAATTGATGAGTTCCTCGGAGGTGTGCGAACAACGGAAACAACAACAACAACGCACGAGTCGTGGAACAATTTTCGCCACTATCGCCCACACACATTCAATGGACGTGATGGCCCGGCAATGAGAAGAATGGTTTTGATCGCTAGAGAGAATTTTTCGACTTATTGGTCGCACGCATGAGAAGCAGTCGTATGTCTTTGCCTTCCAACTCATTTGAAGATGCCGATCATTGGTGGGAAGGATATTGGAGGACTAAGACTAAAGAAGAGCGGAATGCTTTAACATGGAATGAGTTCAAAGTGATTGTAATGGAAAAGTTTTTTCCACAATCATATCGGGACAAAAAAGAGACAGAATTCCTTAATTTTAAACAAAGAAACTTGATCACACAGTATGAGAGACAGTTCAATCAACTAAGTCGGTTTGCTCCACACCTAGTGGATCGATTTGAAAAAGGCTCCGAGGTTGAAGGGGACTTGAGCACAATTATCGGGAATATTATCCGCTCAAGGAGATTTGGAGTACTCGGTGATGGTGAGAAGGGCTCATGAGGTGGAGGCAAGTTTTTCTTTGGGACGAAGAGGAGCTCAAGTTGGTTGTTTTACGAGAAAAGAAAATGGGACGGGCAAAACATAATAAAAATGAAAATCAAAATAAAAGATAAAGGCGATGGAAATGCACGCCCAACTATGCAGCGGAGACAGCTAACTTGCCCAAAATGCAAGAAGAATCATTTTGGAGAATGTTTAGCTGGACAAGGAAAATGTTTCAAGTGTAAGAAGCCAGGACATGAAGTCTCTAATTGTCCTCTTTTAAAAGCTGAGCGGGAAAGAAAAGAACAAACATCTGGAGGTAGAGCTCGAATGTATGCTATGACTCAAGAAGAAGTCGATCGAGAACCGGGTACAATGTCGGGTATGCTAACCATCTCTCGGAATACTTGCTCTTGTACTTTTCGACACCGTGCCACACATTCGTTTTTATCTGCCAAATTTCATGCTATATTAGGACATAAGAGTGCTAGAGTAAATGAACCCCTTGAAATTGGCTTGCCATCTGGAAATTCGATAACTACTGACTCAGTAAATAAGGATGTTGAAGTGAATATAGGGGGAAAATATCTTAAAGCTGATCTATACATAATTAAGATGAAGGATTTTGATGTAATCTTAGGTATGAATTGGCTTAGTAGATATCAGGCAGACATTAAGTGTCACGAGAAAGAGATAATATTCAAACTGCCAGGAAATGATGAGATAAAATTTTATGGGATTAAGTCTAAGGCCGTACCACGAGTGATATCAATAATGAAGGCAAGAAAGATGTTGAAAAAGAAAAATTGTCAAGGATATCTAGTGAGTTTAGTAAATACCTCGACAGTTGAAGTGACACCTAATGACGTACCAATTGTACAAGAATTTTTGGATGTATTCCCAAAGGATTTGTCGGGAATTTCTCCAGATCGTCAGGTTGAATTTGGAATAGATTTGGTACCTGGGGCAGCACCTATATCTAAGACACCCTATAGGATGGCGCCAAAAGAGTTACAAGAGTTAAAAGCGCAAATACAAGAACTTTTGGATTTGGGATTTATTAGATCTAGTGTGTCACCGTGGGGAGCACCAATTCTGTTTGTAAAGAAAAAAGACGGGTCACTTAGAATGTGTATCGATTATAGAGAACTTAATCGACTCACAGTGAAGAACAAGTACCCGTTACCAAGGATTGAAGATTTGTTCGATCAGTTGAGAGGTGCCAGCACTTTCTCTAAGATTGACTTGAGATCCGGATATCATCAGTTAAAAATTAAAGAGAGTGATATCCCGAAAACCGCATTTAGAACTCGATATGGACATTATGAGTTTGTAGTAATGCCATTTGGGTTAAGTAATGCACCAGCAGTATTCATGGATTTGATGAATAGAGTGTTTCATCTGTATCTAGACCAATTCGTCATAGTCTTTATAGATGATATACTTGTATATTCAAAGAATAGAGAACAACATACTGAGCACTTAAGAATAGTGCTAGAAACGCTTCACAAGGAAAAGTTATATGCAAAATTCAAGAAATGCGAGTTTTGGCTAGATCGAGTGGTGTTTCTTGGACATGTAATCAATGCTCAAGGAATTGAAGTGGACCCTGCTAAAGTTGAAGCAATCAACGAATGGAGTGCACCTAAGAATGCGAATGAAGTTCGCAGTTTTCTAGGTTTGGCAGGCTATTATCGAAGATTTATTGAAGGATTTTCAAAGATAGTTGCGCCTATGACTCATTCGACAAGAAAAGGAGAGAAGTTCAATGGAATGAGAAATGCCAAGAAAGCTTTCGGGAGTTGAAGCAAAGGCTAACTCGCATCAAGTATTAACAATTCCTGACCCCACTAAAGACTTTGTTATTTATAGTGATGCATCAAAACAAGACTTGGGATTTGTACTAATGCAACATGGTAAAGTGGTTGCCTACGCCTCAAGACAACTAAAGCCACATGAGTTAAATTATCCTACTCATGACCTAGAGTTAGTCTTTGTAGTGCATGCATTAAAGATCCGCGCCATTACCTATATGGAGGAAAATGTGAAATCTTTACCGACCACGAAAGCTTGAAATATTTGTTTACTCAGAAAGAGCTAAACATGAGGCAAAGAAGGTGGTTGGAATTGGTGAATCACTATGATTGCACTATCAGCTATCATCCGGGTAAAGCTAATGTTGTAGCCGATGCATTAAGTCGTAAAACAAAAGGAGAAATGTCAAGCTTGATATCTGAACAAGAACATCTTGTGAGAGAATTTGCCAGGATGAGAATTGAAGCAGTGGTACCACCAAAAAGTACAGAGATAGTACTAGCATCTTTGGTGGTGCAACCTACTTTGAGAGAGAAGATAAAAGAAGCTCAACCTCGAGATAAATTTTTGAGCAAAATGAAAGAAAAAGCTCGGGAAGGGAATGTAAAAGGATTTGTTCTAACAAATGATGGTACCTTGACATATGAAGGGAGATTATGCGTTCCTAAAAAGGGAGGGCTTAGAAAAGAAATTCTTGAAGAAGCTCATTGTACGCCGTACACAGCTCACCCTGGAGGCACAAAAATGTATCGAGATTTAAGAGAAGTATTTTGGTGGCGAAGTATGAAAAGAGATATTGGAACTTTTGTGGAAAAATGTTTGACTTGTCAACAAGTCAAAGCCAAACACCAAAGACCATCTGGTTTGCTCAAATCACTTAACATCCCAGAATGGAAATGGGAACACATAACTATGGATTTTGTGGTAGGGCTTCCATCATCAGTTAAGGGTAACAAGGCTGTTTGGGTTGTAGTAGATCGGTTAACAAAGTCACTCATTTCTTACTGTTAAGATGACGTTCGAGTATGGAGCGATATGCACAAATTTATATTGAAGAGATAGTGAGACTTCATGGAGTTCCTGTGTCAATTGTTTCAGACAGAGATACACGTTTTACTTCTAAGTTTTGGAAAAGTCTACAAAGTGCTTTGGGAATAAAGCTAAACTTTAGTACGGCTTATCACCCGCAAACAGATGGACAATCTGAAAGGACCATACAAATATTGGAAGATATGTTGAGAGCGTGTGTGCTCGACTTAGGAAGTAATTGGGAAACATTATTACCCTTGGTAGAATTCGCTTATAACAACAGTTATCAAACGACTATCGGGATGGCTCCATACGAGGCATTGTACGGAAGAAAATGTAGATCACCATTATGTTGGAGCGAAGTTGGTGAAAGGAAAATTTTGGGACCTGAATTAATTATGCAAACTGTTGAGAAGATAGCCATGATACAAGATCGAATCAAGATGGCTCAAGATAGACAAAAGTCATATGCTGATAGACGGAGAAAACATATACAGTTTGATGAAGGAGAAAAAGTATTTCTGAAAGTAGCTCCTATTAAAGGTGTTATTCGATTTGGCGAAAAGGGAAAGTTGAAACCGAGATATATCGGACCATTTGAAATCCTTACACGAGTTGGAGATTTAGCTTATCAGCTAGCATTACCACCGAGTCTATCAAGTGTGCACAATGTTTTTCACGTCTCTATGCTAAGAAAGTACGTTTACGATCCAAGTCACATCGTGAATTATAAAGATTTGATAATCAACAATGACTTAACTTACGAGGAGGCACCGGAGGCTGTTTTGGAATGCAAGATTCACCATTTGAGAAATAAAGATATTGCTCTGATCAAAGTACAATAGAGACGTCATGGCAGAAATGAAGCTACTTGGGAGCGTGAAGAGGAGATTCGTGTCAAGTACCCAAGTTTTCAATTCCAGGTAAGATACCGAATTTCGAGGACGAAATTTTATTTAAGGAGAGTAGAATGTAATAACAGAAAATATA
Organism: Rehmannia glutinosa; assembly: GCA_016081115.2. NCBI lineage: Eukaryota > Viridiplantae > Streptophyta > Magnoliopsida > Lamiales > Orobanchaceae > Rehmannia > Rehmannia glutinosa. Next base: position 71,652 of record JABTTQ020000418.1, read on the forward strand.
TATATATATATATATATATATATATAAATAGATTAATTTGTAGTGGAGCACTAATTAGACAATAACCTAACACATAACAAAAAGGAGTGGATGAAAATTTTAGCCAACCACCCATTAATCCGAGTGCCCTAATCATGTATAAAAAAAATACATTTCCATTAGATCTTGTTTGCCTATAAATAGGAGGTATGTTGTTAGCATTTTTATCAAAGAAAAATTCCTAAGAGCTACATAGTTAAATACTGCAAATTTGAGAGAATTTTATAAAATTGTGAGTAAAGTTTGAGTGTGTTTTCTAAAATTGTATTTTGATGAGATTATATTTTAGTGAGCATATATAGAAAACGAAGGGGTCGAAGATTAAGAGTTTTATTGTTCACTTTTTTACATCGAATATCTGTGAATATTAAGGTAGAGATTTCTATATTATTTGTCTTTATTTAATGTTTCATAATTGTATTTTATTAATTGCAATATATGTCAAGAGAAAGTAAATTCATATAAGCTAGGGGCCAGGAAAAGGGTTCGGGATCAAACGTATCTTCGGGGTGAACCCGCAATGCTATATGCGACTGGCCAGTCAGAGGAAAAAGAGGAAATTAATGAATTTATTGTTGTAATTATGTGAATGCTTTTCATGTTATATTAAATATTGACAGATATATCCCTATTGAGCAAGATGAAGCTCACCCCTATTATTATTATGACTTTTAGGTTGAGGAATCCGGCTGAAGATATGATGATGTGGATGGTGGAATAAATTATGCTATATTTAAATTTTAAATAATTACGATCGGACTAAATTTTTGTATTTATGTCTTTAAATTTTTTTTCCGATTTATGCTTGGAATAATTGTTGGATATTTAATTTGGAAGATGTAATATTATTATTATTATATTTATTATTATTATTATTACTATTATTATTATTATTATTACCATCATTATATTGTTTTTTAAGAGTTAAAATTCTAAATCAACCTTTTTATAATTATTGGGATCACTTTAATTTATAAAATTTAGGTTTTCTTAATAATATTTTTTTTGAGTACTTTAATTTCATAAAATCGGGTCATTACAAAAAGGTTTTGATTCAAAGCCGCAGATAAAGCTCTCCACAAGAATGTTTTGCCTATTCCCCCATAGTCGTATATAAAGAACATACCACCTTTATTTGATTCCACTGCTGTTATTATTTTAGAGTAAACCTTTTTTTGTTCCTCATTAAGTCTGGAAATGAGGTTTTTGTGCTCTACCAAAAGAGCCTTACGATCATAACGCAACTCATCATATATCAATATGTTTCGGCTATTCCCAGTATTGTCAGCATCAGGAAATGGCATCGTATCAAAATAACGTAGACTCGTGCCACGACTTCTCAAAATTCTTTCAATCTCCAACAAAGCAAGATTTTTTATCTCGTTCTCACTCATTACCAATTCTGCAAAAGAAATAATACGGCATTCAATAAATAATAAGATATATAAAATAATGTTATTAGACAAAAAAATATGATATTTAACATATAATAATAATACCTTGATGTTGGAGAAGACGTCGTCGTCTATGTAGAATATCATCAGAAAGATATTGCCAACACTTGTCCCATACTACTTCTGGTCTGCTCAAAGTTTTGATGATAGCAACGATGCAAAGACTTCTAAGACTCCCTGCAGAAGCCCAATGGCTCGCTTCAGTGATTGCATCAACATATTCTCTATCATCTTCTAACAGGCCAAGAGCATAGCAAGCGTCACGATACGAAGAGTGTTGAGTACCGTTGACCTTCTTATAGTCATCATGACACGTAGCCCCACGGACAATATTGAGAAGACACCGCAAATAGTATATATCACCAGCCCCTGGAGGGACGAAAAATACTCGACCTATCGATTTCCCCATTTTTCTTGGCATCCACTTCCTGAGTTCTTTCTTCCATGTGAATTTTGTTGGGGCTTTAGCATAGGTTAGCTCACGGGCTTCGGGATATATTATATTTGCTTTCATCCATGCTAAAAACATTCTCTCCTTAACTGAATCTTTACTAAGCACATCGTCTATTCGCTCATTATCACCGAAAATAACACTCTGCTCATTCGGAAGATGGAAGATGAGTCGTTCGACTGAAGGATATTTGTACTGAATCTCAAACCCCAATAACCTCCACGCAGCTTCACATGACGATATATACCTACAATCATAATACATGCTCACTTCATTAATGTTTTCCCTGAGTCCTCATTGTTGGTGCTTGTATAAAAAGACGCTGTCACGCGATCATTTCCTTTGTTTACATACTTGAATAGATACTTAATAGATCTGGCCTGATTACACCATTCCACATTTATGTGAGCTCCATATTTGAGTAACAACTTACGATTATGAGGCACCACATATCTGTTGTCCAACGGCACACCATTTTCTCAACTATTCTTCCGTCATTTCTGCGTCTGTAACGCGGATGACCTTCATCATCAAAAGTAGTCGCATCCATAATTTTTTTGAGAAAATGTTTACTGCAACGACCATCGACAATACATGGAGAGTTTTTCCTGACATCACCACATGGATGATGAATCATATGATTCTTTACAACAGCATAATAACATGGATCAGTTCTCTCATCAGGTATTTCGGCTGATATGATTCGATATATGTCATCCGCAGTTGGATATTTGTCTTCCTTTGCCATAAACAACAATATATGTGCATGAGGCAAGCCACGCTTTTGAAATTCTATCGTATAGATAACTGCAATAAAATAATAAAATAAAGTATTTGAGACACTAAACTAAGTACATAAATATTAAATATATTATTAAAAATATATATATATATAATATTTAAAAAAAATGCTAACATGTGATTACTTTCCCGAACAGTTTATTTTGCCGAAAATCTTTGATCAAAGAATCTAACTTAAGTTTTAAGATTCTGCAAACAATATCCGGTCGATCTTCGGGATTTAGATTATTTTTCTGAACAAAACGAACAATCTCTGGCCATTTAGGATTGCAAGTAAATGTTATAAACAGATCCGGATAACCCGCCCATCGACATATAGCCATCACATCTTGATAATTATGTATCATATATCGAGCACCTCAGGTGAAACTTAATATAATGCGTTTACCCTGAGTACTCGGATCAATATCACCACGCAAAACAGCATCCGTCAAGCCTTTATATATATCACAACGAAGCTTTTTCTGATTCAAACGGATATATTTCAATCTAGCAGACTCGACCATTGTGTATGCATCAACAACAAAATGTTGAAACAATCTTCGAGAAGATAAAATAGTCGCCGATTCATGGTCTCAGTCATGTAATCTGTACGCAAAGTATTCACACACACTAATTGTTCTTCTAGCACCAATACTATTAGTCTTATTTATTTAAAATGGTATATCTTCTCTAAAATCATCCTCACCATAAGGTAATAGTAATGGATACTGCAAGGCCAAATAAGAAGCATTCAATTCATTTATCCGCTGCAAAAGACCAGATCTTGTTTCAAAAACAATATCTCGATTGCCTAAAGCACGATCGAAATCACCGACAATTAAAGCGACGACCTCACTGTTCGTTGGCATATTATATGTCCTAGCATCCGTACTCCTTCTACCAATCAAACATATTTTTACGTCTGAATATCCATGTTCTCGAATCTTTTCTTTTGCCATTCTAAAAGATTTTACCAAAACATTATTCTCATCCAACATTTTCTTCAATTCAGACATGATAACTTCGTGCAAATTATTGCTATCACTTCCTTGCCTACAAATTTGAAAATGGTTTTTCAAAAATTAAACAAAATTGCGTTTAATAATTTAAACAAATGAATAATAAAGAGACAAAATATAATAAAAAAAAATAAACAAACCTGACAGAATTCAACCTATGACTTATTTCATTTTCCGTATCATATATATATAGCTGAGCGATTTGGGGGTCTATCCATCCGACGGCAACAAACTTCCAATCAGGTGGTAATTTTGGCCATACATTCGAAAACCGGAGGAGCCCTGCCTTTGTTCTCATCTGTGTCAATCTTTCCTCCCATACTGCCTGTAAAACAGAACATATTGTTATAAGATCGTATATTTTCTTGAAAGTGTTTACTTTTATTTCCATTTCCAAATAATAGATCATCAAGAATAGTTGGTGGTTGTTTGATTGGCGGAAGTTGAATATTTCTGTGCCCACAACACAAAGAGTAGCGAGGCTTTGATTTTGGAGAGGAGGATAGTCTCTCTTCAAACCAAAAAAAGCTCCACAAAATTCGCATTTATAATTCGCATCTCCTGTATCCCAATACTCTGAAATGACCAATAAATACACTAAATCATTTAATTATACTAAACAATATTAATAAACTCATATATGAAATTAACAAATATAAAAAATTGCACTAACCATTATGTGAAGGATTTAATACTTCACTAAGCTCAATTGCATTTACGTTAACAGCAGAATTCGCATATGTTGTCGGCTCATTTGAAATAACATGGGCTTCATTCGGTTCATTTTCTGTTAGATCAATTGCTACACCTTCTTTCGAACTCATTGAAGAGAGTGTCCCGGAAGTACCATAATTAGATATGCAACGATTAACGATATTTCTTCCGAATAGTAATCGTGCGCCAGAAACTATAATAAATTTTTTAAACAATTAATATCATAATTAGTATTTAAATATAATATTATATTTCATTTTTTATAACAAAAATAAGAAAACAATAATTGAACATACCATTTGTGATATCGCTGAGCGGACTGTTGGATAATGGATACACCATTGTACGTGATGAGACTTTTCAAAAGACGTCCTTTTAGATATTATTATATTTCCTTAAAAAAATTAAAATTAAAATTAAAATATAATATATATATATATATATATATATATATAAATTAACTAATATAATTCTAAATATATTGATTATTCCATAATAAATAAATAAATAAATATATAATTATTATTATTATATTAAATATATTCATGATAATAAGTATAATAATAATAATTATTATTATTATTATAACATCTGATTAGTTTTAATTGAATTATTATTATAATAATAATTATTATTATTATTATTATAAAAGCGAATAGTTTTAATGAATTATTATTATAATAATTTTAATACATATATAATTTTATATAATACAATATAATTTTAATAAGTATATAATAAATAAAATAACTTAATACAAAATCTTAATACGTATATAATACGTATATATATATGATTTATTAATAATAATATAATTAATAATTAATATAGATATTTATATTAATAATATATGTATATATAATTAATAAAAAAGTCATATAATACATAAAACTCATCAATGTTTTTTGAAATTTAATATATTATGATAATATTATTATAATAATCTATATATATTAAAGGTAACAATAATAGAATAATAATATAATAATAATAATAATAATAATAACAATATTAATAAAAAAACAAAATAACAGATTATTATTAATTAAACTTACTTAAAATTTAATTTAATTAAATTAAAAAATTAAAATATAGCTCAAAAACAAAAATAAAAAGCCCATTCAATAATGTATTATCTCATTAAATCAAAGCCCATAAATAACCCATCCCCTTAGAAACCCGCCCATAGCCCATATTCTGGAATATTCCAACAGAACACTGAGTGTTGAAAATTAATGGTCCGGATGATTACACGTGTCCAAAATCGACGGATGTGAAAAAAATGAAGAGGTCTATTCTTATCCGAAAAATAGGGTTCAATGCTCGTTTACCATCTCTCACTTCTCTCACTTTCACTCTCGATTTTTCACTCTCTCTCTCTACATTCTAAAAATTCTTTCATCTCTCTCTATTCTTTCTCTGAAAAATGTATGAATCTCTTTGTATTTTTGTCATCCGATTTCAGATTATAAACCATTTTACAAAATGTTTACAATATTTACATAGAAATATTGTCCGATTTTACAAAAATTTGTTGTTTTTTCTGTAGATTATTTTGTTTTCAGAGGGTAAGAAATTTTGTTTTTTTGAAAAACCCTAATACTTGTTCTTCTTCATATTCATATGTTTCATCAGTATTTTTGTGTTAAAATGTTTTAAAAAAGAATTTTTTTTTAGATCTGTAACCAGAAAACCCTAATTTTTGTGTTTTTTTATATAAGTCCATATTTATAAAATGTTCTGTAGATCTAAAAAACTTTTGTAAATCGAAACTTCAATGTTCGATAATCGGATGTACCTCGGGTTTGAATGGTGGAAATGGGGTTTGTAAGCCCTTCCACCCGTTCATTTTTGGGGTTTTTACAGACACAAAATGGAGTTTGTAAGCCCTTCCAGCCGTTCCTTTTTAGGGTTTTTGTTTTATTGTATTTTTTTAATTTTTTACACACACAAAATGTGTGTGAATTTTTTTGTGTTATTTGTTTTTTGTATTTCATTTTTACGAAGGCCAAAAATCTCTGCCTTCTAGTTAAATTTCGAAAAAGGTGTTTTGAAAAATCCCACAGGCTAAATATAGATGTTTTTTAAAAAAATTCAAAGTGATATTCATAGGTTTTATATTTTTCGTATAAAAATTATAGATATATGATTTCTGATATATGTCACAACTTTTATTTTTTTTTAGAATTTTTTTTGGGTAATTCAAGAATACAAATATGCAGATATAAACAAATTAGGGTTTTTGTTCTAAAAGATAACCCAAAACTTAATGTTCATTTCTCATTTTAATGGTGGGTTGCTCTTTGAAAACTGAAGTTAGATGTAGGGTTTATTTAAATTGATGTATATAAATTTTTCTTATTCAGTTGTTATTTTAACAGAGTTTAATAAATCTGGGAAAATAAGAAGATTTTTGGTTTTCAAAAAATTTTAAAGCATAATTTTGTATCAACTGTTTATATGGTTTAGTATAAAATCTTTGCTGCCTAGTGTTCCATTTAGCCTCGAGTGGATTTTTCTGATAATGGATTTTGTTTCTGGTTGCAATTTCTGAACTTGCATTAACGGTAAACCACTTGACCGTACAATATAATTGTAGTGGAATCATGTAGGTAGTATGAAAATGTTAATTTATATATATATATGATATGTTGGTTAAAAATGATACAATACCAAAATCGGGTGAAATTACCTCAAGCTCCAGTTCATCCTGCCTGGGTGCAGAAGTCCGAAAAAAGATAAGTTTATATATTTTCAATTTTGTTTAGTAATTTTCACCAGTCCTAATTTTTTCAGCATTTTCATTAATGCTAATGAACTTATGAAATTTGTTCTATTTTCTTTCGAAATAGTTGATTCATTTAAATATGATTTGTTAAATATGTTTTTCTAATTAAATTAAATAAAATAAAAGCACAAACTAATATATGCATTACATTTTCGAAAATTTTGTTTTCAGTGTCAATGATCATCAATTATTCTCTGCCCTAATGTGTGTTTCATATTTTTTGCAGGTACAATGATAATATTGAAAGAGAGTAGAAAATCAGAAATACAATAACATGTTCTGATATACAGATAAATATATCAATTTGAATATCTAATAATCATTATCTACTTAATTATTCTACCTATTTGAATATAAACATGAATTAAACTAAAGTTAGATTCATTTAGAAAATACATATATGACTATTAACTGTATTTTTTTCTGTTTTGATGCAGGATCAATATCACTGAACTCTGATGCAAACAAATCCATAGAGATTGTACTCATCATTTAAAGATATGTATTTTACATGAAACTATAAATTGAAACATATACTATGGTATTCATATCTATCTATGTGAATGAGAACTATATAAAATAACAACTAACAAACAAAAAAAAAGAATAATAAATAGATGGAGCAACTTTATTCATAAATTACCTTGTTCATTTGGACTCTGAATTTTATGTTTATTCTCAACTATGTTGTGACATGTGAGCTTCCTCATATTGAAAAATAGGATGTTCTATGATCTATATGAATGATGATCGTTCTGTAGAGTGTGTTCTGTGAAGTTTTCAGTGTGGTTTGCTTTGATAAAATGTGAGGAATGTGTTGAATAAACTGAACCCTGATATCTTTATATACTGAAAATACGTAAGTGTATTTGGTATGTGTGTGAATATAATGGAATAAGGTGATTTGTATAGTATCCTGATTCAGATTTTGTTAAACTTTTTTACACCAAAATACATAGAATAAAATTTCACTCTATTATCGTATTAGGCATGTGAATATTGTAAGATATTTAATGATTTTTGTAATAAAAAAAAAAGCAAACATATAAAATAATCAAAGAAACTTTTTTACATTGAAACAATATCTTATATATAAATAAATATAATCTTGTTTGACTTTAGTTTATTTACGTAATCATCTTCAGAGTAATTTCGAATTTATTTTAAAAAATTGCAGATTATTTATTGTTTGGAAAGATTAATGTGCTCAATGTAATGTTCTATGTTTATCAATTCATTGTTTTACATCCAATGTTCTATATCAGTGGTGATGAATGGTTTATGATTATCAAATGATCTTTAGACATGCTGTTAATTTTTATGCTGATTTTTATTGACATGTTTGTTCTATTTTATGTTTATCGTATTGTCTTAATTTAAATGCTTGTGAAGTATAATAAATCAAAAACCATATAAAACCTCTTGACCGTACACAAAAAGTGTATTGGAATCCTGTTGGTTTTAATAGTTAAATCTTTATTAAGTGTTCATGTTTTAATTGACTACTTCTAGATCTATATGTATTCTGTATTTTTGAAGATCCATCAGAATAACACCACTTGACCCTACAACGTGATTGTAGTGGAATCCTGTTAGTTAAAACAGTCTTCAATAAAAAAATTAAAGATCTTTAAATTTATGTAAATTACTTTTCTGATTTATAATTAATAAATTATTACATAAAAGATTCTAAATAATACAAATACCTAGTTAAAATATTTAATTGACTTATATAAAATTGAAATTACATAGTGGACCATAAGAATTTAATTTTAAACAAATTCACAGTTTTAACTTAATAAATAACTAAAATATATATTTGACATTATAAAAACCTAAAAAAAAATAAAACAAACACAATTGTTTTTTTATTAATCGAAACATATATAATGTATTATCTCTCCCAATACCACATCCATATTCCTTTTACTAATCGAGATACAAAAACTTTTAAAAGTTGTTTTAACTAAACAATATAAAAAATGATTACCTAAATCTTAATAAGAATAATAATTAAATAACAGAAAATCCATTAAAAACGATGCTATAAATTAACTGATTAGATAAAACAAACACAAAGAAAACAATAAAAATAAATAGATATAAATGCAGAATTATTATTAAGTACTGGGAACAAAACTCAATAAAACCAATTAAAAAGTATTCTTCTCAAAATAGCAGAAAAAAAACTAACCACAAAACTGTGGTGAAAACATCCAACCAACTAAAATTAAATTTCATTGTTCCCAAAAAACAACTATACTACGAATCACAAAATGCTCCTTTAGCCATCCTTCTTCTCATCTTCAATCTTTATAACACTTTTCAGCTTCATAGAAGTGGTTGATGAAGAAAAATCTTCATGCAATCTACGTTTGCACATTGGAGATTCGGACGTCAAGGGCCTCTTCTTAAGGTTCTTGATCGGAGTATTAACTTCAGATTCCAACGGAGATTCTTCCTACAAACAAATAAAAACATATATTGTGTTAATATTTAATCATATACAACAATACTAAAATTTATTTAGTCCCATTAAAAAAAACAAATAATGTAGTATTACAAAATACAAAAAAACAAAGTAATAATAATAAGAAACCTTATCATCACAAACATCATATGACTGCAGCTTGGACAGAAAATCCGATTCCTAAACACCAAAAAATTAAATTAATGATTTATAATAATCATTTGTAATGAATATTGTAATAAAAAATTAATATTTAAATAACCTGACTCTCGAGATTCATCACTCCATATTTCCAAATCAAATCTGGATCTGCCGAAAGCTTAGCAACGGAAAACATACCAGAATAATTATGGAGTTGTTCAGATTTTATCTGTACTTTGAAACGAAGCTTCTTCCCGATGAGTCCAGATAATTCCTCGGGCAACTCCTCACCTCCACGCTACAAAAATTCGTACAATTATATTACAATAATTCCTAAAAATTAAATAAATGTTAAAAACATAAAATATAATAATAATAATGTTAATACCTCGAGATGCTCTTTCCTTAGATCCGTGCAAGACTTCCCGATCAGATTTTCCCAATCCCTATCCCAACAAAGTAAAGTGGCGCTTGCACTTTCATCCACAACTTGAACAGTAATCATATACCTAATCAAACAAATTTGGAAAAACAATTTTCGACCAATTAAATTAGAAATTGATTATAGTACAAATCAAAACCAAAATAAAGTTAAAACTTACCTCAAAACTCCTGTTTGAAACAAATCATCACATTTCACACAATAGAAATTATCCACTGCTGGATGCATCTTCTTGCTGCAATGAGTACACGCAAGATACCATCAATCTTCAGAAATCGAAACAACTCTTGCACAAATCCAAAAACTTCCAAATTTATATAGATGAAATTAGTAAAATAAAAATAAAGAAGTAAACAAATGAATATTTATTTTCTAATGAAAATAAAATAAATAAAATGAATATAAAAAAAATTTACCTTTTCACAATCATACAAATAATCAACTGTTTTGACAGATGCATCCGGAGCATCAAGTTCTTCTTTAGCCGTTCGTGCTGATGGCAAACTAACATGACTAATAGAGAATGTAGGATTGTTGCTACTCAAAGTCCTGATTTAGAAAATAATAATGCTATTTGACACAAATTACATATTCAAACTCTAAAAATTGAAAATTATGAAATAAGATTACCTCTTCTTGAAATCTAGGATCTCATCAACTTTCTCATTAACAAGCAGTTTGGTAACATGAAAGGTATTGGATACCTTAACTTGACCTTAGAAATACACAAACAATTTTAAATGGTTAAATTAGAGAACAAAATCAGAAAAAAAATTCAGAAAAAAAGATTATAATAAAAATTAATGAAAATCATTACCTTTAAAAACTTTCGCCCGTCCCATCTGCAAAATAATAATCACCGGCTCAAACAATTGTTGCTCCAAATGCGGTAATATCTGCTCCGCATAATTCTCCCACAGCATACATGTGATGCGATTGTTTCTATAAAATTAAAAGAATATTGAATTTATATTCATATGTAAAAGAAATATAAAATAGATAATATATACATTCATATACTAAAACTTACTCTAGATCCTCTAAAATTAAATCTAAGAATCTGGTAAGCCGTCCATTGATATCCTTATGTTGTGTGGAGTGCATCGAAATCACCTTTCCAATAACATCTACAAAAAAACAGTCAGTAAATTAAAATCTATGTAGCCAATATTTTTATTACGACTGAATAATGAATTTTAAAAATACCTATCAGCATCGTGTCATCAACTTTATTGGTATCAGCCAACTCACTAAATTTTATGAAGTTGTACATGAATATAGGAAACGTTTCATCAAACATTTCAAAAACGTGTGTCTTTCCATAGAACATAATCTTAATTTGGCTGGAAGTCGTCTTGTATTTATCAGTTTGCTTTTCAATAATAAAATCTTTTATTGCATAAGCATGGCATTCTTTTAAACTTTTTCGAAAATTGGGAATTTGATACTTTCTGATGGAACCATGAATTTGATCACCCTGTAAATCAGAAAATTAAAATAATTTAGTTATTAAGCATAGTTTTTTTAAAAAAATCGCAGAAAAAAATTACAAAATAAGCTTGTGAAAGAATATTAAATTACCGAAGCATCGTGAAAAATGCATTCAATACTCCCTATTTGTATGTTGTCGTGGAATGATGGCTTTTCGTACTTCCGCACGAGCCCTAACTTTATTGTCCAAAGCGTCTTGCTATTGTTCAATTCCCGAATCAGATTGAAAATAGGTGCCATTTTTTTCTCGAAAACAATGAATCGATGTGTAGAAGAAAATATGTAATTCATGTTGCTTTTGCAGTTTTTTTGAATGTGTAAAATCAACTAATGAGGATTCTAATATTTATAGGCAGTGAATTTCCTTTTCGACCAGTTTATTAAAATTTCAAAAATATTGCATAATCCAGCTATATAAAAATAAGATATTTTCGAGCAATTATTGAAAAGGAATTTTGTAGAAATTTAAATGGTATGTGCAATATTAGCAATATAATTAAAAATATTTTTTTAAATAGGCAGTCGATATTTAGTATCATCAATTTTGTGTGATTGTAATTCCTTTTGCAGGAAATAATTGATTTATTCAATTCAGAATCCGGATCTTCACAATTATGAGACAATTTGTTAATTGCGATATGTTACAATTTTGTTAATTGTATTATTTTGTACCATTCTAGAATCTGTTTGATATGCAAAACAAAACAACAACAAAATTATTTATGGTATTTTTCTTCCGATCTGCAACGCTTGTGATATACAACAAAAACAACAAAATTATTTATGGTATTATTTTCCGATCTGAAATGCGGGATATACAACAAAAACAACAAACAAATTTTTATGGTATTGATTATATATGATCTGCAAAATTTCAGAATATTTTCCATGTCAATACCAATACAAAATCTGCATACAAATTAGAAATCAATGAAAAAAAGATCCGAAAATTATACTGAAGTCAAACTTTCTTATTTTACATATATTGTACATGCAAACAGTATATTAGTTCATTCCATCAGTTAAAACAAATCAGAAGTTTTTAATAAGGTCAAACTTTCTATTTTATCATCCCAAAACCGTAAATCAGCACTTAATCGGCCCAAAATATACCCGAAAATTTTTAGCAATAGCGTTTAGGTGGGAAAACATTTATAGAAATCATTTTGCTATTATATATATATATATATATATTACAAAGAGAAAAAATCAATTATCTAACGAAAATTACAAATCTCTTTTGATATCGCGAACATCTCCTTGTTTTGTATTTGATTATATTAAAGAAAAGAACCATCAATATAATACGAATTGTAAAATAGAAATAAATATTGAGGGAGTAGTTGTAATTTTGAAGAAAAAAAAAAGTACTTGTAGATCGAATATTAGGAATATGTTTTGTAATTAATCCTATATACACATCGAAGAAAAAGATTATAAACACTGTTTCAGATTAAGTTTTCATTCAATTGATGAAACTTGAAGTTGAGGATTTCAAAAATCCGTTATAATAAATACTGAAATCCACAATTTCAAATCAATTAAGAATTCAAATCAATTAAGTTTGTGCAGATACAATGGATTAGTTCATACTTTGAGCTACCTTACACGCTAACCCATGACTTTGCTAGTTTCTTTTATGGTTATTTTTCGTCAGTGTTCTAAAAAACGCTAGGCGCTAGTTGAGCGGTAAATTGAGGCCTAATACTTAAGTGGAAACTAGACGGGGTTAGGCAGGGTCTAATCGGAAGAAATATCTAGGCGGATAAGAGGAGCCTAGCGTTTAAGCAGGGACTAATCGGAGCTAGACGGAGATTTTTAGAACAACATTTTTCACATGCTATTGGCCGATTTTTTTATGGTTTCCGAATCTATTAAAGAATAAGAAGGCTAAAAAATGTGAGGAATTTCCAGAGTCTAACATTGTCAAAATTGTTAGGAAATTACGGACCGGAACAAAACCATGACAATAGTGATGTGAGAAAAATAAAGGTAAATGAACATGACTATTATTTTTACGTGGAAAACCCCTCAAATAAATCTGAAGTAAAAACCACGGGCAAGTGTAGGAGCAATTCACTATAAAAGTATGGATTACAACACATTCTCTCTAAATACAAGGAGAAACTACTCTCTTAAAATAAGAGAAACTAACACCCTCTAAATTGCGAAAAGCTTTACAAATTGAGAGTTTTAAATTACACAATTTGTTTTTGGATATCTCAAATCATTTGCCTGAGCATCATTTATATAGGCAATTGAGTGTCATTTTTTTCAACAAATGTTAGCTGCATTTGTCAATTGCGTATTGCATTTCTCCATAGACTGGCCCCCATTGTTGAAATTTAGTCAACAATTGTGGCTAAGAAAAGTGGCTTTAGAATTTTCACATTCTCCCACTTAAAGACACTTTTGTAACCCTTTTATCATTCTCTACACTCGCCACTCATGTTGTTTACGTTTCTGCTAGCCACACGAGGATCTGCTCCATTCGAACTTGCCAGTGTTGATTGGTTTGGTCATGCAATCTGCTAGATTCTCATCGGTATGGATCTTTTGCATATCCACACTTCTATTTTCCACTACTTCTCGAACAAAGTGATATTGAACTCCTATGTGCTTTGTCATTGAATGTAAGGATGGATTCTTTGCAATATGCAAAGCACTGACTGTCACAAAACAGAACAATATTTTCTTGTTTGTGCCCAAGCTCCTCCAATAACCTTTATATCCATCCTGCTTCCTTGCAAGCTTGTGTAGCTGCTATATATTTTGCTTCAGTTGTAGACAGAGCTACAATAGTCACGATTTTGAAACCCGACCATGACTCCTCCTCGCAAATGTAAACACATAACCCGTAGTGGACTTTCTTTTATCAAGATCACCTGCAAAATTTGAATCAACACAACCCCTGACAGTAAAATCCGATCATCCATAACATGATACAAAGATCGAGGTTCCTCCGATGTCAGATTATGTTATGGAGGATTGGATTTTCTTTGATGTATCTCAGAATCCTCTTTATTGTATCTCAATGCTCCCTACAAGGATTCGCCATATATCGACTGATTGCTCCCATTACTTGTGCAATGTCTGGTCTTGTACATATCATAGCAAACATTAGACTCCCCACTGCTGATGCATGTGGTACTCTAGACATATCTCTTCTCTCTGCTTCATTGCTAGGACTCATACTTGAGGATAATTTGAAGTAATAGGAATAGGGGTAGAAGCTAGCTTACAATCTTGCATGTTGAAGCGTTGCAAGATTTTCCTCAAGTAGTTCTTATGAGAAAGCCAAATCTTCCCATTATTTCTGTCTTGGTGAATCTGCATCCTTATAATCTTTTTTTGGTCCCAAGTCCTTCATTTCAAACTCCCTAGCCAACTGTGCCTTCATTTCTTGAATCCGATCTTTATTGGGGCATGCCATCAACATATCATCCACATACAACAACAAAATAATAAAATCATTATCATCAAACCTTTTGTAATACGCACAATGGTTTGAACTAAGTCTGTTGTATTCAAGGCTCATTATGAAGAAATCAAATCTCTTGTACCAACACCTTGGCGCCTATTTGAGACTGTACAGAGATTTGTTCAACCTGCAAACCAAGTTCTCTTTGCCTGTTTCAGCAAAACCTTCTGGTTGAAGCATATAAATTTTTTCTTCATGCTCTTGATGAAGAAACACGGTTTTTACATCTAACTGCTCCAGATATAAATCAAATGTAGCACAAATTGCTAGGACTACCCTCACTGTCATGAGTTGAACCACCGAGAAAAATATCTCATTGAAATCAATGTCTTCTTTCTGAGCATATCCCTTTAACACCAATCTTGCATGATACCGCTCTACTTGATCGTTGTTATCCCGCTTGATCTTGTAGA
Source organism: Rehmannia glutinosa (assembly GCA_016081115.2). NCBI lineage: Eukaryota > Viridiplantae > Streptophyta > Magnoliopsida > Lamiales > Orobanchaceae > Rehmannia > Rehmannia glutinosa. The sequence continues at coordinate 87,338 of JABTTQ020000418.1, forward strand.
CCCATTTATTACCAATAACTTTTCTACCATGTGGTAACGATGCTAGTTTCCAAGTTTGATTCTTGTGGAGAGCTTCGATTTCTTCACGCATTGCTACCATCCATTGTGATGCAGCTGAGCTTTTTGTAGCTTCATAGAAAATTGATGGCTCTCCATCCTCCATTAAAAGACAGTATGCAACATTGCTCTCCATAACATACTCTGATTGTCAAGCTGGCAGCTTTCTTTCACGAGTTAATCGGCGTACTCTTAGATATCAGACTTGACTTGTTCTTGTACCTCGTGCTCTGGTAATGCTTCGGAAGATCTTAATTCTTCATTGTGTAGATTATTTTCCACTAGCATTGTAGTAGCCTCCTGATTCGCTTTTTACAGTGTTACTATCTCCATTATCTTGCAATTTATCTTCTGCAAATATCACATCTTTGGTGATGACGACCTTGTGGGTAGTGGGATCCCACATGTGATACCTTTTGGCTCCATCAGCATACCCCAAGAAGATACATTTTCTGGACTTTTGGTCCAACTTCATTCTTTCTTGGTCATTGTACATCACATACACAGGACTTCCAAATGTATGTAATAATCAACAGACTTACCAGTCCATGTCTCCATGGGCGTTTTCAGATCAATCACAGTTGATGGGGACTGATTGATCACATAACATGCAGTTTTTACAGCCTCTGCCCAAAATGTCTTAGGTAGACTTGTAGTTCTCAACATTGTTCTTATCCTTTCTAACAAAGTTTTGTTCATTCACTCTGCCACTCTATTTTATTGAGGTGTGTACGCCAACGTGAACTATATTGTGATGCCTTCCTGTTGACAGAAAGACTCAAATCACTTGTATATTCTCCTCCATTATCAGTCCTTGGACACTTGATCGTTTTCCCAGATTCAAGTTATATTTGAGCTTTGTAAAATTTGAAGACTGAAAATACATCGGCCTTCCTTTTGATAGGACACACCCAACATCTCCTGGAGTAATCATCAATGAAAGATACAAACTATCTCGCCCCTCTCGCCCCTCCTAGGGATGATAATGGTGTTTGCCAAACATCAGAGTGAATCAACTCTAAGATGACCTTACTCTTAGAGGTTGATCTGTCGAACTTTAATTTGTGTTGCTTACTTGTAACACAATGCTCACAAATTGGTAAAGATACATTTGTAAGACCAAGTAGTAGCTTTTGTTCAGAGAGAATCTTCAACCCTTGTTCCGACAAGTGGCCAAGTTTGTGATGCCACATTATCGTTGATTCTTCAACTGAACCTGCAACTGCAACATAAGCTTCTCCTCCTTGCATTTCCTCACCTTTAAGCATATACAAATTCGTAGTGAGTTTCTCCGCCTTCGTTACTACAATCGCTCCTTTCACGATCTTCATGATTTCTCCCTCAATACGGGTTTTACATCCAACTGTAAGTCCAAGCGGCTACGATAATCTAGAGGGGGTGAATAGATTATCTCCATCTTTTCGATTATGCCCCCCTTTTTGAATCAAATACGCCAAGACAAGAATAAAAGTGCGGAAAGTAAATAACACACGTCGATTTATAGAGCTTTAACCCACCTAGAGACTACGTGCTCTACCACCCCAGGGATGGGTTTCGAAAAAGAAAAAGAATTTTATTAATTTACCACAATTAATACAAATTCAACTTACAACAACACCTTGAAGAGCACCACACTTTTCTTCAACACCACCTTTGAGATTACCACAATCTCACTTGAAGATCACCACAATCTCCAACGGCACCTTGTGAAGATTACCACAATCTTCAACTTTGAAGAACACCAAATTCTTCAATCACCTCAAGAGCACCACACTCTTGAATAAGAAGATCACCACAATCTTCTTGCACCTATCACCTAGATCATCCAAGTGTGTTCTTACCACAAGAACACTCACAAGGATATCTTGTGTTGAATGATAACCCTAAAATTCAAGATTACAACTCGATAATGAATGATACAAATTTGAGTGCAAGTGTAATCAAGAAATAAGCCTAGACCTCAAGATGTGAAAGTGAAAGTACTTAGGCTAATACAACAAGATATGAAAGTGTTTGTTTGTATGCTCTTTTCTTGTATGTTGTGTTGTATCTCAATTGTTATTAGGTTTCTCCAAAACTTCCTCTATTTATAGGAGATGATTGATCAAGCATAGGCTCCTCTTGGAGAATGAAAATCTACAGAAAAATACAATTAAAATCAAGAATATAGCTGTTAGAAATCAATCCCACAATTTAAGGAAAGTTGGTCCAGCCGACAACGGTCGAATTTTTTTTCTTTGTCAAACATTGAATTTGGCGGCCGCGCGCACAAATAGACGTTAGAAAATAAGAACACAATTTTACACAGGGCGACCGGTCGATGGGGGGTCCGACCGGTCGACCATATGCCTAGTCGGTCGACCAAAGCCAAAATGGAGTTCGTGAGCGCTGCTTTTAGAAAAGAAATCCTGTGCACCGGCCGACAGTGGGGTGTCGACTGGCCGCAACGCCACCGGCCGACTCGACGGTCGACCGGCCCTCTTCTATTTTAATCCCGTCACATTTTCTGTATCAAAACACATCTCCAGGCACGGGTTGCCCTATAGGGGGACCGGTCCAACGCGAAACGGAAGTGTTGTCCAATTTTTATCGAAAATAAACTTCAAGAAATGCTCTGAAAAATTAGTGAAAACATTTTAAAACAATCGAGAGTATTTGGAAAATATTTTTAAACATAGTTTTGGTATAAAAACTTGTTTGAACAAAATCATCAAAATCAAGATAAAAACATATATCAGACAATCTCCCCCTTTTTGATGATTACAAACCAAAACAATTTTAGAAATATTGAGAGGTCGAATTTTTAAAATCAAAAAAACAATTTTCCGGTAAAAACATCTGATCGTTTAGAAGCGACCAAATTTCTAAAATAAAATAGCAACCAAATAAGGGAGTAAATATTTTCCGAATATTAGCACAAGCTCCCCCTATCAACAAGCACATCAAGAATAAGAAACATGTAATCAACCAAAAACTAAAAGCTCCGCTTTTACATATTGAGCTTAAGTATCAAGAGCTTATAAGCTCCCCCTGTCAACAAAACATCATTAGTCATGAAAATGAGTCCATAATACAACAAATGGACTAAGTATAATCCACAGCTTTTGGCTTTTGGGAGCCATAGCTTATAGCTTTTATTAGCTTTTGAGCTTATAACCTGTTTAGCTTATAACCTATTTTTCCCCTTTTGGAATCATCAAAAAAATGTTAGCACGATAGAAACATCATGTATCCATGTCAAAGTGCGCAATTTATCGAGCTATAGATCATTAATCTTAGAGTTCCAAAAGCAAAGGGAAGAGTTGGTCAAAAATACTTGTAAAAACTTGTGAAAGGTCATTTAAGTAGCAAAACATGATCTCGATAAATATATAAGACATTTGAAATTGAGAGAGTCATGTGAGTGATGAGTTTTCCTTAGAAATATTTTATCGAACACTTAGCGGGCATCAAGTATAAAAGAAAATGTGTAGCCCTTTGAAAAATTGTGCCAAGCCAATATCATCACTATTTTGCACAACACATCATTCAACCAATGTTATCCAACAATATCAATAAAGAGACATATTCTCGAGGGTTCAACCCAATTTAGATAAATGATCAAGGCATTACAAATGTCATCAAGTAAAAATTAAAAGAAGCACTTTTACCATCAAGTACTTTAACCTTTTATCCAAGATATCAAACAATTGCTATAAATTAGAGTATTTTTACCATCAAATACTCCATCAAGGCCAATACCACAACAATCAAACGCTACTAGCATTCTTGCTAGTTCATCCCCTTTAAGAAAAATAAGCAAATCTCATTAGTGCAATAGAGTTGTACAAGATAGTTCGTAAAAATTCAATACATCAAAGACAAGGTAAAAATTGCAAACAATAAGATAAACACGGGGTAGGGACATCAATCCTCATCCGAAGAGAAGCAAGCCGCAGGGAGAAGCTCTTTGATGAATTTCTTAAATTTCCCAATTTTGCTCTTCAATTTTGCGTTTTCTTCCTTCACTTCCCGTAGTTCTTTTCTAAGAGATGCAACATCTCTAAATGTCTCTCTTTCCACCTTCTCCATTCTCTCTTTGAGACTCAAATCCTCAACATCCGGTTCATTTTCATCTTCTCCATCGTCTCCTTCGTTAAAGTGCTCTTCCTTATTTCCTACATTCTTCTTCCCTATCTTCTTGTTCCTCTTCTTGTTCTTCAATATTACCTCTTTCAATATTTTCAACCTCATTGTCATTAAAGAAGTCACCCCGAGGTTGTGGTGGATTTCGAGCACGTCCCCTAGCGGCTTTAGTGGGAACCCGTGGTAGAGTTCGTTCTCATTCTTACCATTTGTAGAATGTTGTCATTATCATAATCATTGTGACGAATTTCAGTATTCATCTCATTTTCTGGATAGCCCGATAGGTATAGTAATCGGCAAATCAAGTTCCCCAATGTATATTTCTTCTTAGTAAGCCTTCTTGATTCCGACAGACAATACACAAATATAGCCGCATAATTTACCCTTTCTCCTCGGATAATCTTATAAGTAAGAAAAAGTTCGAGATTACTCGAAAGTTTCACTTCTTTACCACATACACAATAGAAAAATAATAGACGCAATTCGATAATTTGGCGGCATTGCCGAGAAGGTTACTTCCGGAAACACTCCTAAAAATGTTTTCACCTCATCTAGTGAAACACCAAAAAGATCATCATCTCAATGAGTGCAATTCACATTAATAACTCCATCATTCGGCACATTAAAATGATTACAAATATCGGCCAATGTCCAAGAAAAATGCCTACCATTAACGAATGTGTGAAGTTCCATAGGATTATCTTCCATAGCATCAACAATCCACATATTTGCATAAAAACGTTTTATAAGCTCGTCATCATAATGCAAACACGGATTATCCCATAATGATACCCAACCTTGAATTTCAAAGTAAGCCCTAATTTCCGGATATTCATCACGAAATGCTAAAAATCGAACCATACGAGTGCAAGCAATTTTCTTGTCATTCAATCCAATATTTTCATAATGCTCCTCCGGAAGTTTATTCAAAAATCGAAATCGATTAGCACTAGAGGGAGGCTCGAAAAGAAGTGACAACTTACTTGAGTCCCAATGAATATTCGATTTTGAAATCATGGCTCTCAATTCAACAACCTCCTCTTCCGTAAGTCGGTTTCGATTATCTCTTTGTGGAACATCATCTTGTTGGGGGTTAGACGAAGATTCTCCCCTTTGCTTCCTTCTCCTCTTTTGAGGATTTCGTCCGGTGAATTGACGGGGTGCCATGAAAACAAGATGAATTTGAGTGATATAAACTCAAAAATGGAATAATTTGAGAGATAATGAGGAGTGAAAATTTTGGAGAGAATTGTATCTAGGGTTCGAAGTTTTAAAAGATGGAAATGAATAATGACAGTCCCCTGTTTTAAAAAACGTTATGCCCGTCTGTACTCACCCAGTCGACCGGGGTGTCGACCGGTATGGTCGACCGGTACCTGCTCCTGGGTACTAGTTTATTGAAACAAAAATTGCAATTCAAACCCCAATCATTTTAAAAACGTGCAAACGTGCAAATATGGAATATATCCAATTTTTACGAGCCAATAAAAAATAAGAGACTCGATTAAAACAGATTTTGAAAAGTGCCCCTTTTTAAAAAATCGGCAAGTCCATTTAATGGCACTTAAGAGAAATGCAATGAAATAGTTTGAAGAATAAGTGCATGATTATGACATGAAGAACATCAAGTTCTAGGAATAATACGAGTGAACGTACCTCGATAGTTTAAGAATTACTTGTCAAATGAGTGAATAATCATTGATGAAGATATATAAGTCCTACACAATTTCTTAAAACAAATCTTGCACAAAACAATATGATACAAGTATAGGATAAAAATAAGTAATATCACAATCATATGTTTATGCCATCAAAATCCATAGAAGATAATAAAACATTTTAGCCTTTAGTAAATGCATAAGTATTAGAGCAACATGCAAGGTCTTCATTTCAAAAGATTTAAAAACACAAAAGTATATTGAAGACCTTAGTTTTGAAATAAATATTTGAAAACTAAATTTACAATTAATACATAAATAAAAACATGCATAATAACTCAATAAAATGCATTTTTAAGTAGGGAGATACGGTTTACCAATTACGCCATTTCCATGGGTTGTGTCTTTCCCGTTGTTGATGGTATCTTCCCTTTTGAAAGTCATTTTGTATATGATAGCTTCTCCAATTGCTCCATCTCCAAGCATTGTAGCTTTCCCATTGTTGAAAGTGTCTTTCTCTTGAAAATTCATTATGGTGGTGTATTCTTCTTTTATCAAATGAGACGGTCATTTGATGTCTTCTTGGCAGTATGAATTTTCCTTGATTATTATTCCACCGGGTACTTAATATGACATTGTTTTGTGGTACCCTCAAGTGTTTGGGTCCTTTAGGATTAGTTTTGAGACTTTTAGGTCTCAAAGAATAATTAGAGCTATTTCTAGCCCGACAAGTATTTACCGTATGACCCTTTTTACCACAATAAGATGTAATAATTCTAGATGTGTAATGACCAACTTGCTTATAGACTTGACTATTTTTCATATGATTAACAAATATTTGGCTTATGATCAAGTCCTTTATCACAATTATGAATATCAACAATATTGGACATTTTATTGGTACTCAAGTTGAATTTTAATAAATCATTTTTCATGCAATCAATATCCTCAACAAGAGTACTATTTTCTATTTCAAGGTTTCTAACCTTATCAAGTGTGGTGGTGTGAGCATATGATAGTGATTCATAGGAAGTAAATAAACTATCCTTATCATTTTTCAAAATATTGAATTCCTTTTTCATATTTTTGTATTTAACAAGTAGGCTTTGGAATTCATTTTGAAGATCATCATAATCATTTTGCAAATCACTATAATCATTATGTAATTCATTACTATAGGAAGTAGAGGGTTTACTTACCTCGTTTTCTTCGAAGCCCATAAGACAACATTCGTTTTCATCATCGTCGGAAGTTGTAGGAAGCTCATCCCATGTTGTTGGATTTGATGTTGTACCCATTTGAGAAGTAGATGCTTTTGTGTGACTCCTTTCATTTGCATATACTTCTTCTAATTTTCTCCATACTTCATGTGCCGATTTAATTCCTACAATATGATCATATAAATGGTAAGTGAATAATACAAAATATTAAGAGCTTTACCATTTAATGAGATGATTTTCTTCTCTTCATCATTGAGCTCCTTGAAGACTTTGGAGGTGTGAGGTGTATCTTTCATTGGAATAGATTCTCCATTGACGACCGTGTTCCAAATATCGAACCCGCAACCTTGTAGATAGCATTCCATTCTTTCTTTCCAAAATGTATAATTTTTGGAATCAAATAGTGGTGGCTTGGTGGTGGAGGCGCCGTTAAGGTAGACTTCATTCGTAGCCGATGATCGTTCCTCTTTACTTGCGATGTGGAACGAGCTTACCAAAGCGTTTGACTCTGATACCACTTGTAAGTCCAAGCGGCTACGATAATCTAGAGAGGGGTGAATAGATTATCTCCGTCTTTTTGATTATGCCCTCCTTTTCGAATCAAATACGCCAAGACAAGAATAAAGGTGCGGAAAGTAAACAACACACGTCGATTTATAGAGCTTCACCCCACCTAGGGACTACGTGCTCTACCACCCCAGTATATCCGGGATGGGTTTTGAAAAAGAAAAAGAATTTTATTAATTTACTACAATTAATACAAATTCAACTTACAACAACACCTTGAAGAGCACCACACTCTTCTTCAACACCACCTTTGAGATTAACACAATCTCACTTGAATATCACCACAATCTCTAACGGCACCTTGTGAAGATTACCACAATCTTCAACCTTGAAGAACACCAAATTCTTCAATCACCTCAAGATCACCACACTCTTGAATAAGAAGATCACCACAATCTTCTTGCACCTATCACCTAGATCATCCAAGTGTGTTCTTACCACAAGAACACTCACAAGGATATCTTGTGTTGAATGATAACCTAAAAATTCAAGATTACAACTCGATAATGAATGATACAAATTTGAGTGCAAGTGTAATCAAGAAATAAGCCTATACCTCAAGATGTGAAAGTGAAAGTACTTAGGCTAATACAACAAGATATGAAAGTGTTTGCTTGTATGCTCTTTTCTTGTATGTTGTGTTCTATCTCAATTGTTATTAGGTTGCTCCAAAACTTTCTCTATTTATAGGAGATGATTGATCAAGCATAGGCTCCTCTTGGAGATTGAAAATCTACAGAAAAATACAATTAAAATCAAGAATATAGTTGTTAGAAATCAATCCCACAATTTAAGGAAAGTTGGTCTGCTGCACAACGGTCAGAATTTTGCTGTCAAACATTGGGGCGACCGGTCGCGCACAAATAGACGTTAGAAAATAAGAACACAATTTTACATAGGGCGACCGGTCGACGGGGGGTCCGACCGGTCGACCCTATGCCCAGCCGGTCGACCAAAGCCAAAATGGAATTCAGAGCGTTCTGTTTCAGAAAAGAAATCCCAGGCACCGGTCGACAGGGGTATCGACCGGTCGACTCCCTGGTCGATCGGTCGACCTCTTCTATTTTACTCCTGTCGCATTTTCTGTATCAAAACACATCTCCAGGCACGGGTTGCCCTATTGGGCGATCGGTCCAACGCGAAACGGAAGTGTTGTCCATTTTTTATCGAAAATAAACTTCAAGAAATACTCCGAAAAATTAGTTAAAACATTTTAAAACAATCGAGAGTATTTGGACAACATTTTTAAACATAGTTTTGGTGTAAAAACTCGTTTGAACAAAATCATCAAAATCAAAATAAAAACATATCAAACACCAACATCATCCAGTTGTCCTAAGGACAAAAGATTCTTCTGTGGGCCCTTCACATGTCGTACCTCTTGAATGGTGCGAACAGTACCATCAAATATTTTTATTTTGATAGTACCAATACCAGCAATGTCCAAGGCATGATCGTTCCCTATAAATACAGATCCTCCAGAGATTGGTTCATATTTGTGAAACCATTCCCGTCGGGACGTCATGTGTCAGGTTGCTCCTGAGTCTAAAAGCCAGACATCAGAAAATAGTTTTATGCCTTCAGAATTGGTTGTTGCTTCGTCGTATAAAACTTCTCTATTATCAGAGGTACTTGTAACATTCTCTTGAGCATTTGATGACTCAGGGTCGCCACTTTTCTTACTCCAACAATTCTTCTTGAAGTGCCTGTTCACCTTATTTTTAGCTTCACCGCAAGTGTACGGTGCAGTTTATAGAATAGGGTTAGCAAGGTCGAATCCACAGGACTAATAAATTAATGTACTAATTATTGGATTATAATAGCCTTATTTTTATCTAGACTATTGAATTTGAGATAGATTGGTTTTATTAAAACTAAAGCAGAAATTATCCTAGAATAACAAAGCAAATAGTGGATTAAAAGATCAGGTATGAATCAATGGATTCCTGGATTGTGGTTTCAATTAATATGCCCTTTTATTATCAGATTAATCAAACCAAAGTTAAACATATTCTTCCCTATAGACCAATCACAAAAGTAATTTACCCTCTCTCTCGAGATGCATGTAAAGGCGTTGATTGGAATATCTATGTTAGCATCTCTACTCAACATGAGATATCCAACTCCCAAAAGATCAAAAGATTAAAAGGCCTCACGAATATTCACAGACTTCTCAATCATGCAAGCTATTCATGTCAAGTACTCATAGATCTATTATTGAAACTCATCTGTTCGAATTATGAATTAATATATCAAAACAAGTTAAACCAATAGCTTTTTGATAAAACAAGAATTAAAGCAAAGTACTTGAATAGAGTTGGAAAACATTAACTTTGATTGCAATGAATCATAAGTATCCATTAACCTACTCCCAAACCCGGGAATCACAAAGTGTTTAGCCAGACATAGCAAAGAAATAATTCATAGACAAATTATTAAAGTTCATGTCTAAACTAATTGAAAATAATGATACTATGGAATGAGTGAACTCGGGGATGATGACGATCTCTCGATCTATCTTCAATCCTCGAAGGTGTGGTTGCAGTCTTGATCGATCTCTCCGAATCTCCAGTGGGGAATTGCTCTTTTCTCTGATTTCTAGGGAAAAAATCAGCGTGTCCCTGTTTGTGGCCGCCCCGTCTCTATTTGTACTTTGTTTGGGTCGAAACCTAGTCCAAAACGAGTCAAACTGCATTTTTCCTTGCAGAGAGCACGGCCGTGTCAGTATGGCACGCCGTCCGTCGGCTGGTGCTTTGCATGGATGTTATGGGCTGCCGTCCGGTAGTCAAGCTCGAGTCTTGATTATAGGTTCCGCATGGATCACATGGGCTGCCCATGCTCACCTATAACAGCTAGCACTTGGTCTTTTTCTTCCGTTTTTCGCCCGGTTCGTCTGACTTCTTTTTGATTCGACTCCAACTTCGTCTATCATGTCAAGTATTGGCGATTGCAATGCTCCGAATTGTTGCCAAAATGCTACAATTATCGATAAATTCCTACAAAACGAGCAAAGCGTAATCCTTTTCCATAAAACAGGAATAAAACCCTATTTACTCATATAATGCATGCATATCAACACATTCTAGCCTAGATTAAGCCCAAAATACATGCAAAATACATGTCAATCAAACCCCAAACTTAAACATTGTAAATTCGGTCAACACTTTATAAACAAGGAAACACAAATGGGGTAAAGAAGAGCAACTCAAGAACACCGCATCACAATTTATGTCATCTATCCATAGACATCAAGCACAAACCAACCAAGTTTCGAATATCTAACACGGAGCACAAGTCTATCAAAATCATGGTAAAACACTTCAAATCACGCCTCTCAGGGATAAAGTGAATACGCTACTCACTAGAATAATAAGGGACGTGTATTCGCTCAAGTCATATCAATGTTGAAGAATTACCATATGCTTGCAAATCGTCTCACATCTCCGCTACTCGTTTGTATGCAATTCACAAATCAGAAAGGACTTTGTTTATGGTTGTAATGAAGGCTCTTTGGTTAAGGTACGAAAATGTGGATAAAGTGACTCAACTCAAGCGTATAGATTGCTAAGCACATCGTTTTTCTCAAACAGTTATTCTTATACAAATCAACTATGTACTCCCAATCGCCTTATATCCTATCACCTCTCTATTTCTCCCTTCTTTCTCATACAAATCATTCTCCTTCGCCTTACATCACAATTTCCAGCCTATTTTTGGTACTGCCGACTCACTTTTTCAGTCATTTTTTTTCCGACTCTTTTGTGAGTATCCTCTCTTTTTTCTCATTTTCTTCTTTTATTCCCAAACACCCAACATATACACTATTTTCTAACTTCTCGATACTCTTTCATTCAACCCTTTATTCAATCCCTTTACTCAATGCTATATGCTCAAGATTAGGGTAACAGATATATCAAATTAAGTTCTAAGGCTTGAAATGTGGCTATCAAAAAATCAGGCAATAGGCTCAAATTGGCTACTAGGGAAATCAAATATCATAAGGTAGGCAAAAAGGCTTGAAAGGCTTAACAAAAATGCCTTAAAATCATTTTCATGAATGCATACAACATGTGACTTTGACAGAGATACCAGAGCAAGTTCTAGAATTCAAAACAACATGAATGACACACTCAATCAACCAACAAGACTGCATAATATGAAAGCAGTAAAGGCTCAAAAAACTCACTGGCTTGTAAGCGCACAATTCAAAGTATTTTAACCATGATCCCAATAATCACATGCTCCATATTAATTATTCTCAACCCAGTCAACTCACGCTCAACACCCAATTGAAAACAACATAAACTGCTCAACACATGCTCCCAAGAACAACAAACACACAATAGCGGTCAACTCACTCCCTAAACAACTAAAAAAGCAATAAACATGCTAAAGCAATAAATGTGCTAAAGCAATAAACGTGCTAAAAATCAAAAACAACTAATTCAATGCATACTACATGCTCTAAATGCAACTACATGAATGCAAAACGCCACACCCTTCAACAAAATTACTACCTCTCCTTCCCAAACTTGAATGAAATTATAGCGCAAAGAAGAGAAGGTAGAATTTCAAAGAAAAGTGTGGATAGGACTTGGATTACTGTGGGGGTGGCGGCGGAAAGTGGCCTTGTGAGATATGCCAATTTTGAATCTGATGCAACGTCTGCAATATCTCCAACTCCCGTTGCTCCTTGGCTTGGTACCACAAGTCCTGGGCTTGGTACCTTTGCTCCTGGGCCTGATGCCATGGAACTCATCCTGGTGAATCCGGAAGTCGTCCCTATGCTGTCGCATGATCTCCTCAAGAGCATAGAATCTATCCTGATCATATTGTCCCCCCACGCTCCTTACCTTGGTGGGAGCTCTCTGGAATGTTGGGTCGCCCATATGGGAAGCCCTGCTCGAAACCCCTCTCTTGGCGATCGTACTCCCTCGCCTCCATCACCAAATCTTCTTCATCGGGTAACCCTGCTACCCTCCTCCTTTTTCGTGTAGTCAGGCCGTCCATGACCCTGATATGAGCCTCAGAGTGCAGGAGCCAGTTATTTTGATTGTCCACCACAGCAGTGAGCTGTGGGTTAGGGAGGGGAAAGCAGACCCGACTTTTTGTTGAAAACAGAGGATATTCTCATCTTCAGTGATGATCTTCATGGTGCGGAGGGCGCTCATGTTGATGCTTCAGCTGCCCTTTATCGGCTCCATGCGGCGCAGATCAACCCCAAAATGTTGAGCAATGGGGGTTATCATTCCCCCAATTAATATTATCCCTGCTTCCTGCTGAGAAATATAAACGGCGTGTTCCACAAAGTACACTACCATATTATAAGGGGTGCGGGTGAGCATATACCAAAGTAGGTATAGCTCTCTCGCTTGCATACCCCTGTTGTTGCCGAGCAAACATGGAATGGGCCGTCACTTTTTGGATGTAGCAGAATACAGGGTTGCGGAGTGACGAGGCCTTGGATGTGCGTGCTACATACTGCATTAGGCGGGCTTCTGGGGTTTCAATCAACAATCGCCAGAATTCATGCGAGTTATAGTTTGCAGTGGTCCGGTATGGGGCGTCTAATGGTACCCCAAAAATCTGGTTCAGTTCGGCAATAGTGACGTTCCTCCATACGTTGCCCAATCTGAAATGGATTTTCTGAGGTTCATTTCTGACTCGCGTCTCCGTAACCTGCACGGTGCTTAAGAACTCAAGCGCGAGTGTCTTATATGTTGGCCACCGCCCTTGCATGAAGGCGGTCCATCTCACTCGTTCGAACATATGCCACACCTCCTCATGTATCCCAAGAGCTCGGGTACACTCATCGTCGGCATAGTGTGTGGGCGTGAAAGAACGAGTGATGAGCCGGTTCCACTTATCCAGTATCTCGTTCTCTATTATAGTGAGCCTATAAGCCTCGGGGCTGTCTGGGTGTGGTGGTGCACGTGCGGCCGCGACCCCCCATCCGCGTCTACCTCGGTTTGGTTTGTTCCTTGGCTCAACCATTGATTCGAATGAGTACCTGGCAAAACAATCGTGAGAATCCATACATGCCAAGTAAAAGAAATGTGTGAATTACATACAACAATCCATATAAGGCATAGTGTCTCATCTCTATAATTTAATCCACAATTAAGCTTCCAAACCCAACTAACAATGTAATTGCAAAGAATCCTAGTCACTAACATCCTTAACAATCGAGTTCATGTACAATTCATCAAGCGATCAACCAAAAACATCCTAATTCAAAAACCCACAAGGTGTTCGATAAAATGCCTAAAAGAAAATTTCAATCTAATCCATGGAAAAAGTATCAAACAAGCATCATATAGAAACCCTAATCCATAATCCTCAAGAAATTCAAAGTAAAAAGTGCAATTCATACCTTAAATCCCGAGAATTCGAAAAAAATTGGAAGTTGAACCCTAGGTGCCTTCTACCCCAAATCATTGTATGAAAGCTTGTATAAGAGTGTAATTTGTGAGTGGGTAGTGTGGGAAGTGAATATGTAAGTGAAATCCAAGGGAAGTTTTCGAAAATTTGGAGAGGGTTTCGGTTTTGTGTTCGTCCGCGCGAGAGAGGGAGTGATTTTGTGAAGAAATTGGCCCTCTGCCCGTCTTATGTCTGTCTCAACAGACGGGAGCACGGGCCGTGCCCTATGGCACGGGCGGCCCGTGCTAGGGGCCGAACATTCGAGCCCAATTTCTGGGCACCCCACGGGCCATGCTCTATGGCACGGGCTGCCCGTGCAGGATGCCGAAGTTTTCATTCTTTGGGTTGGTTCAAGCACGGGCCGTGCGTATGGCACACGGCCTGCCGTGCTAGGCACCGTACCTCAGCTCGAATTTTCCAATTTTTTTTAATATATGGAAAACAAGAAAATCCTAACCTATGAAAGCAAATAAATCCTAATTTAGAAAAGGGACAATCAAACCAAGAAAACATGTCTAAACTATAAAACAACAAAACCATTGGGTTGCCTCCCAACAAGCGCTAAATTTAATGTCTATAGCTTGACGCTTGTTTTATTCGATCACGATTTCAGCGAAGTGATGCGAGTCACTTATTCATGTTCTTATTCTTGCCAATTCAACTCGCATAGATTCAAACCTCCTTTGAATGCCTCTAGCATAGAAGTCACTCGTTGGTCAAATGCCATGTTCTTCTCGTTTGCATCATTCGAGCGGCAGTACACGCGTGCTTCCGAGCTGCTGGTCCTTATCGTGTGCTTTGCTTTCTCACCATTTAGTACGTCCTGCACATGATCTATAGCACACACACAATGACTTGGATTAAAAGTATTAGCACTTAAATCGACGATAGATATTGATTTACAATACTCCCTGTCATCATGATGGTTCCCAGCCTTATAGATGGAGAACAACACTTGCTCATCATTAACTCGTAATGTGAGCTCTCCTTTTTGTACATCTATCAATGCGCGTGTAGTGGCTAGGAATGGACGCCCGAGTATCAGAGGGACGTCTCGATCTTTCTCCATGTCAAGCACTAAAAAGTCCACAGGGAATATAAACTTGTCTACCTTAACGAGCACATCTTCCACGATTCCCTTAGGATATGTGAGTGATCTATCCACTAGTTGTAAGATGGCCGTAGACGGCTTCACCTCTCCTAATCCAAGTTTCCTGAAAATGGATAAGGACATTAAATTAATACTTGCTCCTAGATCACAAAGTGCTTTATTAAATACAACACCACCAATAGTACAAGGGATAGTGAAACTCCCTGGATCTTTGAGCTTCTGTGGTAGTTTCCTTTGGAATGATCGCGCTGCACTCCTCAGTCAAGTTGACTGTCTCGAATTTTGCCAACTTTTTCTTCTTGGACATCACTTCATTCAAAAACTTCGCATAATTGGGCATATGTTCCAATGCGTCTGCAAATGGTATGTTAATATGCAGTTTCTTAAAGATGTCTAAGAATTTAGCAAATTGGGAATCTAACGTTTTCTTTTTAAAACGTTAAGGGAAAGGAAGTGGTATAGAAAAACTTGAAAGATCAGAGTTAGAGAAATATTTAAGCTTCTTAGCCCCTTTTTGTTTAGTAACATGGTCCTCAACTCCTTACTCGGCCTCAACATTGCTCTTTGCTTTAGTTTCTGCATCTCCCGGCATGTCGATTGCAGCTCCAGCAGGGAGCACGGGCGGGCCGTGCAGTGGCACACGAGTCGTGCCCCCCTGCGGCTGTTCAGCAATTTCTGGTATTTTTGGCCCCTCGTATTTTGTTCCACTCCTCAGACGAATGGCGTTACATTGTTCCTTCGGGTTAACCTCAGTGTTGCTCAGAAATTGACCTTTCTGATGCTGCCCACCAATAATCGTAGCTAATTGGCCAATTTGGGTTTCAAGATTTTTCATTTGGGACCCCATAGTGTTGGCCAATTGTGTGACATGGTTTTCGATTTTATCCATCTTCGTTTTATCCTTGGTAAATTTGTTCCTCGTCTCACTCATGAATGAGGCAAGAATGTCCTCTATGGTTGGCTTAGGATCTGCAGTAATGACACCGTTTGTCACATTAAACCCCGGTGGTGGTTGCATCACGTTCTTCATGTTTGCGTAGGAGAAGTTCTCGTGGTTCCTCAAGCCCAGATGGTAATGGGTAGGAGCTTGATTGTTCCGGAAATTGTTGAAATTCCGGTAATTAACATGATTTGCTTCCTCTATCAGATCTAGAGGAACTCTCCCATTATTCGCACCCGCGTTTGCCTAATTTGCCTTTGTCAAAACACTCAATTGGTTTGTCAATGCGACCATCTGGGCTGTCAACTCTTTAATTGGGTCCGAATCAGAAACTTCAGCTACCCTTTTCACATTAGTCCTTTCGGAGGCCACTGATAGCTATTCATGGCCATCTCCTCCAGTAAGTTAAATGCATCCTCCGGAAACCTCGCAAATAGGGTGCCCCCTGCTGCCGCATCCAAAAATGATCTAGTCTGCCCCCATCAACCCATTGTAAAAGAAGCAGAGTTGTTGATCTTCAGGAAATCCGTGCTGCGGGCACCTCCTCAACAAATCTCAGAATCTTTCCCAGGCCTCATACAAAGGCCCAGAGTCAAACTGCTTGAACTGAGTGATCTCACTTTTGAGATGTAGTGTCTTGCTTGGTGGGAAGTATTTAAACAAAAACCTCTGACTTAGCTCATCCCAATTGTTCACACTCCCCTGAGTTAGGGTGCCTAGCCAGTTCCTAGCCTTATCCCTTAAAGAGAAAGGGAATAGGCGAAGACGTATAGCATCATCAGTCACCCCATTCATCTTGATAGTATTGCAAATCTGTATGAAATTCACAAGATGAGAGTTGGGATCCTCAGACGGGAAACCCCCAAACTGATTCTGCTGCACCATCGAGATCAGTGTTGGCTTCAGCTCAAAGTTGTTCGCATTGATTGGGACATTGTCAATGCCACCATAGTTGCGATTGATTGGGCGAAAGTAATCGTGAATCGCCTGCTGCTGGACTGCCGGAGCTGGTACCTCTGGTATTGGTAACTCGACATTGGCCCTTCTGGCCCAGTTGTTACCTTCGTTATCGACCCCGTTATTGCCTTCGTTGTTACCTTCTACGTCTGCCATAGTCTGTCCTTGTTGTCTTTCTGCCTGTTTAGTAGCCGCACTATTCCGCCTAGCAAAAGCCTCAACCTCCGATATGAACGGTGCTAATTCTCCTTGCTTCGAGCGTGTGTTCATGCACTACCTGAACCAACTAAAGAAAACAAGTCAAACACAGTAGAAGTAAAATTAAACAATAAATTAAAAAGAAAGAAAAAATGTCTAAATTAAAAATAATTCTATTTATCGCAATATTAGTACTAAAAATTTAATTAGTCCCCGGCAACCGGCAACGGCGCCAAAAACTTGTTCGCCTTATTTTTTTAGCTTCACCGCAAGTGTACGGTGCAGTTTATAGAATAGGGTTAGCAAAGTCGAATCCACAGGGACTAATAAATTAATGTACTAATTACTGGATTATAATAGCATTATTTTTATCTAGACTATCGGATTTGAGATGAATTGGTTTTATTAAAACTAAAGCAAAAATTATCCTAGAATAACAAAGCAAAAAGTGGATTAAAAGATCAAGTATGAATGAATGGATTCCTGGGTTGTGGTTTCAGTTAATATCCCCTTTTATTATCAGATTAATCAAACCAAAGTTGAATGTATTCTTCCCTATAGACCGATCACAGAAGTAATTTACCCTCTCTCTCGAGATGCATGTAAAAGCGTTGATTGGAATATCTATGTTATCATCTCTACTCAACATGGGATATCCAACTCCCAAAAGATCAAAAGATTGAAGGCCTCACGAATATTCACAGACTTCTCAATCATGCAAGTTATTCATGTCAAGTACTCATAGATCTAATATTGAAACTCATCTGTTCGAATTATGAATTAATATATCAAAACAAGTTAAACCAATAGCTTTTTGATAAAACAAGAATTAAAGCAAAGTACTTGAATAGAGTTGGAAAACATTAACTTTGATTGCGATGAATCATCAAACAAAAGTATCCATTAACCTACTCCCAAACCCGGGAATCACAAAGTGTTTAGCCAGACATAGAAAAGAAATAATTCATAGACAAATTATTAAGGTTCATGTCTAAACTAATTGAAAATAATGATACTATGGAATGAGTGAACTCGGGGATGATGACGATCTCTCGATCTATCTTCAATCCTCGAAGGTGTGGTTGTGGTTGATCGATCTCTCCAAATCTCCGATGGGGAATTGCTCTTTTTTCTGGTTTCTAGGGCAAAAATCAGTGTGTCCCTATTTGTGGCCGCCCCGTCTCTATTTATACTTTGTTTGGGTCAAAACCTAGTCCAAAATGAGTCAAACTGTTTTCCCCTTGAGAGAGCACGGGTCGTCTTTGTATGGCACGCCTTGACTGTCTTTGGGTGCCGCATGGGTATTCACAACTACGAGAAGGAGGCACGGGCTGGCCGTCTTTGGTAGTCAGCTTGAGTCTTGATTATAGGTTGAGCACGGGCTGTGCTGGGAGCACGCCCCCCAGTGCTCACTTGTAACGGACTAGCACTTGGCCTTTTTCTTCCGTTTTTCGCCCGGTTCGTCTGACTTCTTCTTGATTCAACTCCAAACTTCGTCTATCATGTCAAGTATTAGCGATTGCAATGCTCCGAATTGTTGCCAAAATGCTACAATTATCGATAATCTCCTACAAAACGAGCAAAGCGTAATCCTTTTCCACAAAACAGGAATAAAACACTATTTACTCATATAATGTCTGCATATCAACACATTCTAGCCAAGATTAAGCCCAAAATACATGCAAAATACATGTCAATCAGTGCCCTCTTTTGCCACAGTTGTAGCACTTGATGTTCTGGATTTTGATCTACCATGATTTTGCCTCCCACTGGAGCCACGTTCCGTGGATCTTTAATGGCTCAAAAGCAACTTTTAAAACCTTAGGAAAGTGCACCTATCGTTTTATTGAATAGATTATTGAGTATCGAGTGTCATTCCCACGAGGATTGTAAGTACTAGTAATTATCGTCTTTTTGTTATCTAATCTAGCAATTTTCAGAGTTTTGTTGGATAAAAAATTGAAAATAAAGAATTTGAAATAACCACAACTTACAATAGATCAAATAAAAGTAGATTGTAGAATAAGAAATCAAGAGCTAGAAATGTGTTTGAATGTAAATCCCTCTAGAATGTTTTTGTGATTCAACAAGATAAAAATACAACCATAATCCCTTAAGCAAAATTCATCCTCTTTTAATAAAATCTCATATTTCATGGATCGTAGAAATTCCCAATTTAAGTTAAAATTTTCTCAAGGTGAAAAAATCATAATCTCAAGTTGATTAACCAAAATCTCTTTTTAGTTAAAACCCCCAAGATTGCATTATAGCGATTTGTGAATTCACATATTAGGTTTGACCCTAATCCAGAAGATTTTTGTCGTCTTATATCTAGGATTGCATGCAAGCCTTTTCACTTATAAAGGTTCTTTCTCATCATAAGTCTCTCGATTACCCGATGAGGAATAGATTTCAAATCAATATACCGGAAATATTAACTCGAATGAATAAAGCATATATAAGTGAATCACACAAAACATGAAGATTTTATTAAAAACATACAACCCGTAATCACAAATCCATTCTAGAGTTCATTACATACAAACACTAGAAATTTAGCTACACATGGCTTTGACAAAGAATAAACTACACAAGAAGATTTGAATGAAAAGGACATGGTGTACTTAGCTTTTATTCAAGACCAATACAAGATTTCCTCCTTGGTTGATTGCAATGATGTTGAGCTCCAAGCCTTCTCCTCTAATGCTCTTCAATTTCCAACTCTACCTCTCTTTTATCCTCTCTATGTATTTTGCTTTGAAACTTAGAGTGAATGAATTAATCCTCCAACCCAAACTCTTGGCTTTTATAGACATTGTTTTTGTGAAAGAACACATTAACAATGTCATCTCTTGACAAATAATTGCTCCACTACCATAGTTGGGTTGTTGAATCCTTGTTTTCATATGATAATTGAGGAAATAATGGGACTTAATGCAGTAAAATGAGATGTAAAAGTTGTACAAAATTTATCAAAAAGCAAAAAGAAAAATGCTTCCACAATTTCCGCACAAAAGAAAATTTTCAGGCTGGAGGAAAAGCGCGGACGTGCTTAAAAGCACGGCCAGGTCGTGTTCATCAATTTTGACGAACACGGTCGTGCTTATGAACACGGTTGTGCCGTGTTTTCTTTGCATTTTGGAGATTTTGGCATGGTGTGCTTTTAAACACGCCAAGCCGTGTTTTCTTCACCGAAGAGCCGAACACGGCCGTGCTTTTGAGCACGGCCAGGGTGTGTTTTTCTGATTTTCTTGTTTTTTGTTCTTTTTGAAGCATGACCATATTTTCCAACACACTAGGGATGTGTTTTGCACAAAAATGAGTCTTCTTGCAAACTTTTCGATTGACTTTATTCATTTTTGTTCGTATAAGAATTTGATATGAAATCCTTAAGAGTTTGCTCCAAGTCTTTACCTTAATAATTTAAAACAAGCCAAGATGATTTTTCTTAAATTTGTTGATTAATAAAATAAGAAGTTAAACAAAATGTCAAAAAATGAATATAAAAATGTGAATAAAAACGCATTTATCAATCTTCCTCTCATCGCCGCCAAAGCTTCCACTTGTTGCGAACTTATTTGTCTGTCCTCCTTATTTCTGCGCCTGCTCTCCTCTTCTAGTATAGCTGCTGCAATTTCATCGAAGACTAGATAGTCCGAAATGACGTTGTTCATCAAGTTGATGATAAGTTGATCGTACGAATTTGATAAACTGTGAAGTAAAAGTTCTGCACGTTCAATAACTTTTATTTTGTAACCCATTGTGGTGAGTTGCGAAAATAAAGTATTCTAGGTGTTGTTTATATGGTCAGTCACCGAAGTAGTTTCCACCATACGAAGAGTATACAATTTTCTTTTTAAGAAAATTTTATTGTGAAGTGATTTTGCCTCGTACAATTGTCAGAGTATCCCATATCTCATTTGTCGTCATTGTATTACCCGAGCCTCACACTGCTCACTAGCCAATATAGTTCATGCATTACATGTTTGTTATGGGTATTTTGCATATATAATGATGTTTGCATAGTTTATTTTATTTTATATGTGAGAATTAGTTTCATAATTTTTAACTCTCATTGCGGAATGAATTAAAAGATTATTAATTTGAGTAGTTAATCATACTTATGATAATTACATTGATATATTAAACACTTAGATATTACTAGAAAACACGTGGTAGAATTAGAAGTACGTGAGTTACATGATTACACATGGTAAATTTAAAAGTGAGAGGTGTCATCAATATATGTATCGGGGATTATAATATGCAATATCGTTAGATAAAATGACAAATATAGTTTTGTAAAAAAAAAAACAAAAAGGAGAAAGTCATGTATTTCATATGTATAAAAGTATATATAGAATATATATATTAAGTATGTAACTGAAATGTATATAATATAATATATAAATATAGGATGTAATAGAATCAGAGTATATATAAGTGATATATATAACTATATAGATATATATATATATACATGTAAAGGTTATTAGAGTATGATATATTATATATGTATATGTGTGTGTGGGTTATAAAGTGTTAATTATATACGTAGTTGTGTATATATATGTAACAGATATATGTGTTGGTGTAACTAACATATGTGAGTGCATGCAATTAACACCATTGACCCACTTGTCACCACCTCAAGTCTTTAGAGCTATAAAATAAATGTGTTCTAATTCAGTTAACACATACAAATTGTGATAAATATATTATCTCCACCGCCATATAGGTCCATCGAAGTGGATAAACTCAGATGATAAACACTACTTAGATTCTCACGGCAACACACACATCAATAGAAACCGATAAAGATAGTGCAACAGAAAAATAAACATTTCGGAACAAACACGCACAACCACTAAGAAGTTTATCTAATCCAAATTTTCATGGGCTAGGTTCGCACACCAATAGAGGTAATCTTTTAATATTGTTAGAATTACTTAATTATGTCATGGATTCAATTTTTAGAGACTCTAATCATGCAATAATCAAGTCAAAGCTCAGGGATATGAGTAGATGTTATTAAACTTGGCTAATTTGACATTCAATTATTCACTGATCTTAGTGATTTGATTCTTTTAGATATATGAGGTATGAAAGCTTAGCTTTAACTTAGTTGACGGTTACTTCTAATTTCAGATCATGAATGAATTATAAGAAATATAAATTAAAATAAAATGATTATACATATTATGTAAAATAGTTATATTTATGAGATATTTATATATTTAAAATTTGCAACTAGAAATGAGATTGAATTCATGTATGTTTTGATGGAGATATAACTATCTGTAGAATTTGAAAGGAAATAGTTGGGAAATTCCTGATTTCTACAGAATTGATAAAGGTCATAAAAACAGTACACTAATGAGTGATGTTTTAAACGCATAGCAAGAAATCAGAGATGTTTGAAAAAAAACAGACTAGGCGCTAACTGGTATATTTCGATGCTTAATTATTATTTAGTAAAATTAAATATGACCTAAGGCCCTTTATAATATTCAGAATAGGAAGTTGTGTTAAATGAATTTTATAAGTTGATACCCTTTATCATTACAGATTGCTCACAAATAAAGTTAAGGACGAAAGACAATTAGTTTACTTTCAGTAGCATATTCCAGAGTACAAGGTAAGTGAAAATCCATCTGCAACTACAATGCATTAACATAGTATTTCTTGTCTTATGGATACTAAATATGATTCTTGTATCTTGATGGATGCATTATGAAACCTTGATGTTCATATGTTGTTTGGTGGATATTGGAGTTTGATGATTATTGTTTCATTGATCATGTCATTCATCGGCATTTGCACGTGCATGCATAACATATGAGCATTGTTGAGATGATGCATGCACAAGATGAGTTTTTTTTTAGAGAAAAGATTTTCGTTGCCAACTTGCTTAGTGCGAGGCATGCGGCGTGCTTTTATGATATATTTTGGGGCTCAGTGGGTGTTACTTCTCGGAGGATCATAGAGGTTGACAGGGGGTGTGCCTCTGATGGTCACGAGAGGGCGGACCACTTGACTGTGCCCTTATTGACACGTCAGGGGGAAGACTCCTGAGGGATCATTGGGGAAGACAGGGGGTGGACCTCAGGTTGGTCCCATGAGATGGCCCTAGGTGGTGTCAATTTGATTATGGCCATGTGATTAATGATATTGTATTGAGCTCTTTTCGGTACATAGCAGGTGGACCAAGGGCCTAGTAAAAGAAAGTAATTTTGAATAAAATACCTTAGTGCATAAACATGAATCAGTGGCATAATATATTGGGATGCACCGCATGTATATTGCTTTATTCCTTTGGCATGCATGATTTTTGCTTACTGAGCATTAGCTCATGTAATTCATGCATTGTAGGTGATCTATGGATGATCGATTGGATGGACTTTTGGACATCTTTGTTGGGGCTCTACGAGTTTTTTGAGGATCTTGTACATGGATGACGACACATCGGGCATGCTCTTGGATTCATTTTGGTTTTCTACATGTTGTGTTATATGTATGACTAGTCTTGTTTATCACCTTGAAACCCTCTTTGTAAATATATGTAAATAGTGTCTTTGGTTTGTGTCATAGGCGTGTATATGTAGTTATTTTGTTTACTGTGACGGGATTATTGCCTTTTTCTTTTAAATGTAAACTCTTTATTGTTGCGTCACAAGAGAGTTATTTTGTTGTTGTCCGTTTTTTAAATTTTCACAGGAAAAAAATAGATTTTTGCACGTTATAAATAGAGTTTGTGGTCGAGTTGTACTATTTAAATAGTTTCTAGTAGTAGTAATAAGGGTGGGCATCACAGAGTGGTATCAGAGCTCGGCTACAGGTTCTGTAGACTATCCATGTACATGAACTCAAAACTTGTGGAGCACTACCATGCCAGTAAGTTTTACTTTATTGTCTGATGCATTTTATGTTGCATGAAATTATATTGGCCTTGTGTTATTAGATTTCCCCTAAGATAGTGTTTCAACTAAGGTGAGAACTAGAGGTAAGAGTAGTGGTGGGGATAGAAATCGAGGAGGGGAGACACCTATTCTAACTAGTGATCGAGATAATGTCGTTAATAGGCTTACAAAACTCATCCAGCGACAATATGAACAAATACAACAACTCATCCACAAAAAGATAGGTGGAGAACAAAGAATGGAAATGAAAATACCACGTCAAAGGATAGATCAAGCCGATATAGTGAGGAAAGGTTAAAGCTAAATCCACTAATCTTTGACGATGCGGTGAGATCCCACAGTGAAGATTAATTACAAACTCACAGAGAATATGTTCTAGTATAACAGGTCCCAAAGAAGAGAGTTTTCCAAATGCATCAGCAGAAACCTAACTTTCAACCACGTTAAGGACAATAGCAATGAGAACAAGTTAAGTGCCAAAGAGCTGGCCAAAGTAAGGCACCTATAACACTACTTTTTCGCCCTAGGTGCAAGACTCAACATACTAGAAGATGTTAGGTAAATACCAAGAGATGTTTTACGTGTGGGATGTCGAACATTTTGCTAATGTGCGCCTAAATAGTCAAATCATATAGGACACAAAAATGTACCAACCAAAGCGTTTACTATCACCAGAGCAGACGCAAGAGCGAACCCATCAATGGTTATAGGTAAATTTCTTATATCCTTGACACTGCAAAATTTGTGTTATTTGATTCGGAAACTACGCATTCATTTGTATCTACTGAGTCTTTGAGGAGATGGGTTAGGACACTTGATGTAGTTAAAATAGGTTATAATGTAATAATTCCTTCGGGAGATTCCAAACAGACTAATCAAATTTTGAAAGATTGTGTTATTCCAATCGAAAATCGAGAACTTTATCCGATCTAATTGTATTAGCAATGAATAACTATGATATCATATCGGGTATGGATTGGTTGTCAAAGTATGGTGCTACAATTGATTGTCGAGAAAAGATAGTGACATTTCGACCCGCGGGGAAGATCCATTCACCTTCGTTGGAATCACGACACGCTTTAGATTTCCAATGATATCAAAGACTAAAAGCACAACGTTCTTGGGCCGTTTGTGAAGGATACTTAGTAAGTGTTATGAGCATTGACGAACAACACCAATCAATCATGATGAAATTCGATAGCGAGAGAGTATCCCGGCGTATTTTCGGATGATCTTCCTAGATTACCAACCGCGAGATCGAGTTTGTTATTGACTTACTTCAGGAACGTCTCAATCTCTAAAGCCCCATATCGTATGGCTCCATTGGAACTCAAGGAACTAAAGACACAATTGCGGGGAGTTGCTAGATATGAAGCTTCATTAGACCTAACTTCTCGCCATGGGGTGCGCCGGTCATGTTCGTGCGAAAAAAAGGATGGTACGATGAGATTGTGTATCGCCTACCGAGAATTGAACAAAGTTACAATCAATAATAAATACCCGCTACCTCGAATCAACAATTTGTTTGATCAACTTCAAGTTGTAGCAGTATTTTCGAAGATTGACTTGCGATCCGGGTACTATCAGCTGAAAATAAAAGAAGATGATATACCCAAGACAACCTTCAGCACGAGGTATGGACACTATGAATTTTTGGTGATGCCATTTGGGTTAACGAATGCCCGGCTGCTTTCATGGATTTGATAAATCGGGTATTTAAAGACTTTCTAGATAAATTTGTTATTGCTTTTATCGATGATATCTTGATCTACTCTAGAACAAAAGAGGAGCACGCTGAACACTTGAGAATGGTATTAGAGGTTCTGAAAGCAAAACAATTATATGCCAAATTTAAGAAATGTGAATTCTGGCTAGATGGAGTAGTGTTCTTGGGATATGTTGTGTCCGGAGCAGGAATCTCAGTTGATCCAAGTAAAGTCGAGGCTATCAATAATTGGCCACAACCTATAAATCCTTTAGAGTGCGTAGTTTTCTTGGTTTAGTGGCTCTATTGCCGATTTGTGGAAGGATTCTCCGGGATTGCTACGCCTTTAACGATTAACTAAAAAAAATGTCTCATTCAATCGGATGAAGCATGCAAACAAAGCTTTCAAGAACTAAAGAAGAGATTGACTTCAACACCTATTCTATCAATCCCATCAGTCTTGGAGGTTTAAGTAGTTTATAGTGACGCTTCGAAGAATGGCCTAGGGTGTGTATTGATGCAAAATGGTAAGGTGATAAGCGTGTGCGTCTAGACAATTGAAGGACTATGAAAAGAACTATGATTTAGAGTTTGCCTTGATGGTGTTTGCACTTAATATATGGAAACATTACTATAATGGGAACGATGTGAGATCTACACGGATCACAAGAGTTTAAAATACTTCTTCTCACGAGAAGGAGTTAAATATCTTATGCAATGACGGTGGTTGGATCTAGTGAAGGACTGCGATTGTGTTATGAATTATCCCGATAAAGCTAATGTTGTAGCAGATGCGTTGAGCCAAAAATCGGCCAAAAGTAAGGCAATTGCAATTCAAATTTCAAAGCCAAATTTCATGGATCTCCAAAAAATGCACGTGGAGATTGTATTGTTGGGGTCCATTGAAGTTAAGTTTGAGCTAACACTCCAGGCCAATGCTACTTGATTGAATTCAACGGGGAACAACAAGGTGATGATTAATATGCCAAAGTGAAGGAAAATATTTCCTCAGGAGTGTCTTCGGATTTCAAAATATCCGAGAATGGAGTATTGTGATATAAAGAACGATTATGCGTGCCCAACAAGGATAATATCCAGAAAATATGCTAGCGAGGAAGCACATTCGACGCCATCTTTGTACATCCGAAACTACTAAGATGTACATGGATTTAAAGATGCATTGATGGTTGCCAAGTATAAAAATGGATATCGTGCGATATGTGGAACCATGTTTAACATGTCAACAAATAAAAGCGAGAACATCAAAATAATAATTTGGAATGTTGCAACCTTTGCTTATACGAGAATGGAAATGGGAAAGAATCACCATGGATTTTGTCACAGGTTTGCCCAAAATCAAAAGGACACAATCTTTATTTGTGTGATCATAGATAGATTAACCAAATCCGCTCATTTTATTCCGTTTGTTCTGCATTTATTCCATGGACCGTCACGCACAACTTTATATACGGGAAGTGGCACATTGAAACTTCATGGTGTACCACTATCCATTGTTTTGAGATAGAGACCACAGATTCTTATCTAATTTATAGAGGAGTTTACGAGGAGGCACTAAGAACATGATTATCGTTTAGCACTACTTATCACCCTCAAACCGAGCGGACAATCAGAACGAACAATACAAACTTTAAAAGATATGCTTAGAGCCTGTGTTCTAGATTTTCAAGGACAGTGGAGTAAACATCTACCTTAGGTAGAATTCTCATATAACAATAGCTATCAAGCCACAATTAGGATGGCTCCCTATGAAGCACTATACGGTAGAAAGTGCAGATCGCCGGTTCATTGGGACAAAGTTGGTGAAAGAAAGCTTTTAGGCCCAGACATGATTCGAGAAATGACAGAAGTGGTGTTGCAAATTCGGCAGAGAATGGGAACTACTCGAGTCGGATGAAGAAAAGTTACTCGGATCAAGAAGAAGAATCTTTAGAATTTTCTATAGGAGACCAAATGTTCTAAAGATGGCACCAATGAAAAGGGTAATGCGATTTGGAAAGGCGGAAAGCTAACTCCTAGATCGTTGCTCTGTTTTCATATCATAGAAAGAATTGGTGATGTTGCCTCGGACATAACTTACCTGCATCAATGTCTCAAGTACATGATGTATTCCACGTTTCTATGTTGAGACAATACGTTGCAAACCCATCTCATATTGTGAAACACGAACTAGTAGAATTAAAAAGCGACTTGAGCTACGAAGAGGTACTGTAAAGATATTGATACGAGAAGTGAAGAAACTCGGGGAATAAGGAAATCACTTAGTCAAGGTACTTTGGAGGAATCAATCTATAGAAGAAGCTACAAGGGAAAAAAAAGAGGAGATGAGGGCTAAGTATCTAACCTATTTCGGTAAGTAAAATTTGAGGCCGAAATTTTTATAAGGAAGGGGAGGATATAATACCCGAGAACCTCACCGCTCATAGCCTTGATATAGTTCATGCATTACATGTTTGTTATGTGTAGTTTGCATATATAATGATGTTTGCATAGTTTATTTTATTTTATATGTGAGAATTAGTTTCATAATTTTTAACTCTCATTGCGGAATGAATTAATGATTATTAATTTGAGTAGTTAATCATACTTATGATAATTACATTGATATATTAAACAATAGATATTACTAGAAAACACGTGGTAGAATTAGAAATACGTGAGTTACATGATTACACAGGGTAAATTTAAAAGTGAGAGGTGTCATCAATATGTGTATCGGGATTATAATATGCAATATCGTTAGATAAAATGACAAATATAATTTTGTAAAAAAAAAACAAAAAGGAGAAAGTCATGTATTTCATATGTATAAAAGTATATATAGAATATATATATATATATATATTAAGTATGTAACTGAAATGTATATAATATAATATATAAATATAGGATGTAATAGAATCAGAGTATATATAAGTGATATATATAACTATATAGATATGTATATACATGTAAAGGTTATTAGAGTGTGATATATTATATATGTATATGTGTGTGTGAGTTATAAAGTGTTCATTATATATGTAAGTTGTGTGTATATATGTAACAGATATATGTGTTGGTGTAACTAACATATGTGAGTGCATGCAATTAACACCATGGACCCACTTGTCACCACCTCAAGTCTTTAGAGCTATAAAATAAATGTGTTCCAATTCAGTTAACACATACAAATTGTGATAAATATTTTATCTCCACCGCCATATAGGTCCATCAAAGTGGATAAACTCAGATGATAAACACTACTTAGATTCTCACGGCAACACACACATCAATAGAAACCGATAAAGATAGCGCAACAGAAAAATAAACATTTCGGAACAAACACGCACAACCACTAAGAAGTTTATCTAATCCAAATTTTCATGGGCTAGGTTCGCACACCAATAGAGGTAATCTTTTAATATTGTTAGAATTACTTAATTATGTCATGGATTCAATTTTTAGAGACTCTAATCATGCAATAATCAAGTCAAAGCTCAGGGATATGAGTAGATGTTATTAAACTTGGCTAATTTGACATTCAATTATTCACTGATCTTAGTGATTTGATTCTTTTAGATATATGAGGTATGAAAGCTTAGATTTAACTTAGTTGACGGTTACTTCTAATTTCAGATCATGAATGAATTATAAGAAATATAAATTAAAATAAAATGATTATATATATTATGTAAAATAGTTATATTTATGAGATATTTATATATTTAAAATTTGCAACTAGAAATGAGATTGAATTCGCGTATGTTTTGATGGAGATATAACTATCTGTAGAATTTGAAAGGAAATAGTTGGGGAAATTCCTGATTTCTACAGAATTGATAAAGGTCATAAAAACAGTACACTAATGAGTGATGTTTTAAACGCATAGCAAGAAATCAGAGATGTTTGAAAAAAAACAGACTAGGCGCTAACTGGTATATTTCGATGCTTAATTATTATTTAGTAAAATTAAATATGACCTAAGGCCCTTTATAATATTCAGAATAGGAAGTTGTGTTAAATGAATTTTATAAGTTGATACCCTTTATCATTACAGATTGCTCACAAATAAAGTTAAGGACGAAAGACAATTAGTTTACTTTGTTAGCATATTCAGTACAAGGTAAGTGAAAATCCATACGCAACTACAATGCATTAACATAGTATTTCTTGTCTTATGGATACTAAATATGATTCTTGTATCTTGATGGATGCATTATGAAACCTTGATGTTCATATGTTGTTTGGTGGATATTGGAGTTTGATGATTATTGTTTCATTGATCATGTCATTCATCGGCATTTGCACGTGCATGCATAACATATGAGCATTGTTGAGATGATGCATGCACAAGATGAGTTTTTTTAGAGAAAAGATTTTCGTTGGTACTTGCTAGTGCAGAGGCATGCGGCGTGCTTTATGATATGTTTTGGGGCTCGGTGGGTGTTACTTCTCGGAGGATCATAGAGGTTGACAGGGTGTGCCTCGATGGTCACGAGAGGCGGACCACTTATTTGTGCCCTACTAACACGTCGGGGGAAGACTCGCGAGGATCATTTAGGAAAACCAGGGGTGGACCGGGTTGGTCCCAGGAGATGGCCCAGGCAATTTGATTATGGCCATGTGATTAATGATATTGTATTGAGCTCTTTTAGGTGCATAGCGAGGTGGACGAGGGCCCGATAAAAGAAAGTAATTTTGAATAAAATACAAGTGCATAAACATGAATCGGTGGCCTAATATATTGGAATGCACCACATGTATATTGCTTTATTCCTTTGGCATGCATGATTTTGCTTAATGAGCATTAGCTCACGTAGTTCATGCATTGTAGGTGATCATGGATGATCGATTGGATGGACTTCTTGGACATCTTTGTTGGGGCTCCTCTGGGTTTTGAGGATCTTGTACATGGATGACGACACATCGGGCATGCTCTTGGATTCATTTTGGTTTTGCTTCATTTGTGTTATATGTATGAGTAGTCATTTGTTTATCACCTTTGAAACCCTACTTTGTAAATATATGTAAATAGTGTGTTGGTTTGTGTCTAGGCGTGTATATGTAGTTATTTTGTTTAAAGCCGATATAGTGAGGAAAGGTTAGAAAATTTAAATCCGCTAATCTTTGACGATGCGTGAATCAGGCGGTGAAGATTAATTACAAACTCTAGAATATGTTCTAGTATAAGGTCCCAAAAGAGAGTTTCCAAATGCATGGTGAAACTAACTTTCAACACATTAGGACAATATCAATGAGAACAAGTTAGCGCCCGGCTTTGGCCTACTTTATGCTTTCTCGCCTAGGTGCAAGACTCAACATACTAGAAGATGTTAGGTAAATACTAAAGAGATGTTTTACGTGTGGGATGTCGAACATTTTGCTAATGTGTGCCTAAATAATTCCGATCGCGAGACCACAAAATGCTGCCAACCAAAGCGTTTCACTATCACGGAAGCGACGCGAAGCGAACCCATCAATGGTTATAATTAAATTTCTTATATCTTGACAACACCAAAATTTATGTGTTGTACAGTTCGGAGGCTTCGCATTCATTTGTATCCTGGCAGGTCTTTGAGAATGAGGGTAGGACACTGATGTAGTTAAATGGGTTATAATGTAACAATTCCTTGGAGATTCAAAAGCAGGGGTAATCAAATTTGAAGATTGTGTTATTCGATGAAATCGAGAACTTTATACCAGTCTAATTGTATTGGCAATGAATGATATATGATATCATACCAGGTATGGATTGGTTGTCAAAGTATGGTGCTACAATTGATTGTCGAGAAAAGATAGTGACATTTTGGGCTGAGAAGGATCCGTTCACAGCCGTTGGAATCACACGACATTTGAATTTAATGATATTAGCATTAAGCACAATTCTTTGGGGCGTTGGTGTGAGATACTTAGTAAGTGTTACGCCAGAGCATTATTGAACAACACCAACCAATCCTTGATGAAATTCCAATAGCGAGAAGAGTATCCAGGTATTTGGATCGTCTTCTGGTACACCCAACCTGAGATCGAGTTTGTTATTGGCTTACTTCCGGAATGTCTCAATCCTAAAGCCCATGTCGTATGGCTCAGTGGAACTCGAGGAACTAAAGACACAATTGCGGAGTTGCTGGAAATATGAAACTGTTAGACCCTAACTTCGCCATAGGTGCGCGGTCATGTTCGTGCGAAAAAGGATGTAATGCAGTGAGATTGTGTATTGCCTACAAATTGAACAAAGTTACAATTAAGAATAAATACTCACTTCTGCTCAGATAGGCGATTTGTTTGATCAACTTCAAGTTGCTTGAGT
Source organism: Rehmannia glutinosa (assembly GCA_016081115.2). NCBI lineage: Eukaryota > Viridiplantae > Streptophyta > Magnoliopsida > Lamiales > Orobanchaceae > Rehmannia > Rehmannia glutinosa. The sequence goes on from JABTTQ020000418.1 coordinate 119,526, forward strand.
ATTTTCAAAAAAAAGATTTGACTTAGTCAAGATTTTCTCATTTGAAAATAAAGAAAGATGATATACAGGAGTAACCTTAAATACGAGGTATGGACACTATGAATTTTTAGTGATGCCATTTGGGTTCAGAATGCCATTTGCTTTCATGGTTGATAGATAAGGGTATTTAAAAGACTTTCTAGATAATTTATTGTACTTTTATCGATGATATCTTGATCTACTCTAGAACACAAAATAGAACTACGTTGAACAAGAATGGTATTAGAGGTTAAAGCAAAATAATTATGTGCAAATTTAAGAAATGTGGTCAATTTAAAGATGGAGTAGTGTTCTTGGGATATGTTTTGTTCGAACCAGGAATCTCGGTTAGTCAAGTAAAGTTAGGAGGCTATCAATAATTGGCCACAACTATAAATCCTTTAAGTATGTATTTTCTTGGTTTAGTTTGCATTCTGCCTCATGGAATTTGTGGGAAGGTCTCGAGGATTGCTACGCCTTTAGCGTAATTAACGAGAAAAAAATGTCTCATTCAAGCTGGGGCTGGAAGCATGCAAACAAAGCTTTCCAAGAACTAAAGAGATTGACTTCTTACCTATTCTATAATCCCATGTCCAGTCACTTTGAGTTTAAGTAGTTTATAAATGACATTCGAAGAATGGCACAGGGTGTGTATTGATGCCAAAATGGTAAGGTGATAGCGTGTCGTCTAAGACAATTGAGGACTATGTAAGACTATCCTACACATGATTTAGGTTTACCTTGATGGTGTTTGCATAAGATATGGAGACATTACCTATACGAGGAACGATGTGAATCTACGAATCTGAGTTTGGAAATACTTCCTTCACACGAAGGAGTTAAATATGCGCAACGGTGGTGGTTGGAGCTAAGTGAAGGAGCTCGCGATTGTGTTATCTGAATTATCACAGGTAAAGCTAATGTTGTAAGCGGATGCGTTGACGAGAAAATCGACACAAAGTAAAACGATTACCATTTAATTTATTAAATTCTTGGATCTCCATGCCGCGTGGAATTGTATTGTTGGGGTCCATTGTGACTAAGGTGTCGACGCTAACACTCAGGCCAATGCTCTTAGTTGAATTCCAGGGAACAACAAGGTGATGATTAATATGCAGTAGAAGGGAAATATTTTCGGGGAAGTGTCTTTGGATTTCAAAATATCCGAGAATGGAGTATTGTGATATAAATAACGATTATGCGTGCCCAACAAGGATAATATCCGAGAAAATGTGCTAGCGAGAAGCACATTCGGCGCCATCTTGTACATCGAGGAACTACTAAGATGTCTGTGGATTTAAAGATGCATTGATGGTTGCGAAGCATAAAAATGGATATCGCAATATGTGGAACACATGTTTAACATGTCAACAAATAAACGAGAACATCAAAGGCCGTGGAATGTTGCAGCCTTTGCTTATACCGGAATGGAAATGGGAAAGAATCACCATGGATTTTTGTCATGTTTGCCCAAGCGTCAAAAGGACAAATGCTATTTGTGCTTGATCATAGATAGATTAGCAAATCCGCTCATTTTATTCCGTTTGTTCTACCTATTCCCACTTGGACCGTCGCACAACTTTATATGGGAAGTGGCCGTTGAAACTTCCTTGGTGTACTGTATCCGTTGTTGGATAGAGACCCTAATTCTTATCTAATTTATAGGAGTTCTGAGGCACTAAGAACACGATTATCGTTTAGCCTTTGCTTATCACCTCAAACAATAGGACAATCGAGCAGACAATACAAACTTTAAAATACTTATAACTTTGTGTTCTAGATTTTCAAGGGCCAGGTGAGGTAAACATCTACCTTAGGTGATTCTCTATAACAATAGCTATCAAGCCCACGATTAGGATGGCTCCTAGGCTTACTATCGGTAGAAGTCACGAATCAAAAAGTGCATTGGGACAAAGTTGGTGAAAAACTTTTAGACCCCGGACATGATTCAGTAAGCGAAGTAGTGGTGCGAATTGTGAAGAATGAGCCCACTCGAGGTCGAGCCAGAAAAGTTACCCAGGATCAAGAGAAATAATGTAGAATTTTCTATACAGGAGACCAAATGTTCTAAAAGGTAACAATAAAAGGGTAATGCGATTTGAAAAGGCAGAGCTAACTCCTGAATCATTATCTATTTCATATCATAGAAAGAATTGGTAGTGTTGCCTATGGGCCTAACACATGCATCAATGTCTAGTACATGATGTATTCACGTTTCTATGTTGAGACAATACATTTAGAAAACCATCTCATATTGTAGAAGCACGAACTGAAGTAAATTAAGCGGAAGCTTGAGCTACGAAGAGAAGGTACGTGTAAGATATTAAGTCGAGAAGTGAAAGCTGGAATAAAATCATGAATGCAAAGGAATGCTTTGGAGGTGGAAATCCTAGAGAAGAAGCTTCTGAGGAAAAGAAGAGGGGAATGAGGGCTAAGTCTAATCTATTGGTAGAAGTAAGTTGGGGGCAAATTTTGGGAAGGGGAAGATGTAATACAGGAGCCTCACCTTTCAAAGACAATATAGTTCATGCAGCCCCATGTTTTGTTATGTGTAGTTTGCATATATAATGATGTTTTGCATAGTTTATTTTTATTTTATATGTGAGAATTAGTTTCATAATTTTTAACTCTCATTCGAGGAATGAATTAATGATTATTAATTTGAGTAGTTAATCATACTTATGATAATTACATTGATATATTAAACACTTAGATAATGAGAAAACACGTGGTAGAATTAGAAATGCGTGAGTTACATGATTACACATGGTAAAATTTAAAAGTGAGAGGTGTCATCAATATGTGTATCAGGGATTATAATATACAATATCGTTAGATAAAATGACAAATATAGTTTTGTAAAAAAAACAAAAAGGAGAAAGTCATGTATTTCATATGTATAAAGTATATATAGATATATATATATATTAAGTATGTAATGAAATGTATATAATATAATATATAAATATAGGATGTAATAGAATCAGAGTATATATAAGTGATATATATAACTATATCGATATATATATATACATGTAAAAGGTTATTAGAGTGTGATATATTATATATGTATATGTGTGTGTGGGTTATAAAGTGTTAATTATATACGTAAGTTGTGTGTATATATGCCAACAGATATATGTGTTGGTGTAACTAACATATGTGAGTGCATGCAATTAACACCATGGACCCATTTGTCACCACCTCAAGTCTTTAGAGCTATAAAATAAATGTGTTCCAATTCAGTTAACACATACAAATTGTGATAAATATTTTATCTCCACCGCCATATAGGTCCATCAAAGTGGATAAACTCAGATGATAAACACTACTTAATTCTCGGCAACACACACATCAATAAAACCGATAAGATAGCGCAACAGAAAAATAAACATTTCGGAACAAACACGCACAACCACTAAGAAGTTTATCAATCAAATTTTCATGGGGCTAGGTTCCTTTTGCAATGAGGTAATCTTTTAATATTGTTAAATTATGAGTGTATCATGGATTTATTTTAGACTCTAAATCATGCAATAAATCAAGTCAAAGCTCAGGATATGAGTAGATGTTATTAAACTTGCTAATTTGACGTTCAATTATTCATGATCTTAGTGATTTGATTCTTTTAGATATATGGTATAAGCTTAGAATTTAACTTAGTTGACGGTTACTTCTAATTTCAGATCATGAATGAATTAAAATATAAATTAAATAAAGTGATTATACATATTGTATAAAATAGTTATATTTATGAGATATTTATATATTTAAAATTTGCAACTAGAAAATGAGATTGAATTCATGTATGTTTGTGAGATATAACTATCTGTAGAATTTGAAAGGAAATAATTGAGGAAATTCCTGATTTCTACAAATTGATAAAGATATAAAAACAGTACACTATTGATGATATTTTAAACATAGCAAAAATCAGAGATGTTGGAAAAAAAACAGACTAGGCGCTATTCAGGTATATTTCGATGCTTAATTATTATTTAGTAAAATTAAATATGACCTAAGGCCTTTTATAATATTCAGAATAGGAAGTTGTGTTAAATGAATTTTATAAGTTGATACCCTTTTATCATACACATATTATACAAATAAGTTAGGACGAGCTTAATTAGTTTGCTGAGTAGCATGACAAATTGCAAAGGTAAGTGAAAATCCATACGCAACTACAATGCATTAACATAGTATTTCTTGTCTTATTGATATAAATGTGATTCTTGTATCTTGATGGATGCATTATAGAGCATGATGTTCATATGTTTGGTGGATATTGGAGTGTGATGATTGTATTGTTTCATTGATCATATTATCATTCATCGGCATTTTCACGTGCATACACTAACATAAGGCATTATTGAGATGATGCATGCACAAGATGAGCTTTGAGAAAAGATTTGTTGTACTTGCCTTTAGTGCCAAGGGCATACGGCGTGCTTTATGATATGTTTTGGGCTCAGTGGTGTTACTTCTCGGAGGATCATAGAGGTTGTGAGAAGTGTGCCTACTAAGTGGTCCCGAAGGGGGGACACTTGGATTATTGCCCTTATTGACTGCGTCGGGGGAAGACTCTGAGGATCATTGGGGAGAGGCGATGGGTGGACCTCGGTTGGTCCAGGAGGTGGCACAGGTGATCATTTGATTATGGCCATGTGATTGTAGTATTGTATTGAGCTCTTTCGGTGCATATGAGGTGGACCAAGGGCCGATGCAAAAGAAAGTAATTTTGAATAAAATACCTTGATGCATAAACATGAATCAGTGGCATAATATATTGGAATGCACCGCATGTATGACCTTTATTCCTTTGTCATGTGGATTTTTGCTTACTGAGCATTGGCTCACATGATTCATGCATTGTAGGTGATCTGGATGATCAATTGGATGGACTTACCGGATAGGCTGTTTAGGGCTCTACAGGTTTTTGAGGATCTTGTACATGGATTACGACCTTGTCGGGCGTATATTGGGATTCATTTGGTTTTGCTTCTGTTTATTATTTATATGTATGATACTAGTATTGTTTATCTACCTTCAGAGCACTTCTACTATAAATATATATGAAATAATTGTGCTGGTTTTGTGTCCTAGGCGTGTATATGTAGTTATTTTGTTTACCTGCAGACAT